>JAODAL010069085.1:0-16516 GCA_025379985.1 Phyllomedusa bahiana | reverse complement strand
GAATGGAATCCCTATTGTAAGTGGCACATGGTAGCTTGGGGGCCCATTTCACTTTTTCCACTAGGGCCCAGGAGCTTCAAGTTACGCCTCTGACCTGGACATCCCCTTGCAGTAAAAACTGTACCTTCATGTGGGTTGGGTGTTAAAGCTACATTTCTGTGATGATCTGATATTCAAAGGAAATTTTAGTGCTTTTCTGGCCCACACTGGACATTGTGCTTGGCCTTAGCTAGTAGAGATAGCTACACCCTATAAAGCTCACCATGTCATGATAGCCCATGCAGAAATGTAATAAAGAATTACATAACTGAAAAGCTCAATATTTCACCATGCAAAGTCTGTGCCCCAAAAACGTGATCCCTTGTCATGGTTATAACCAACCTCTTCTCTGGCACTTGCTACACTCCACATTTGAATAGACTTATGCTCCGGTACAGTAACACAGATGACTGACCCTTACAAAACAAAGATAAAAAGTGAATGTGAAAAACGCCGCACATAAAGCATACTTCAGTGTTACACAAAACTGTCAGACCATAGCAGAATCTATTGTACTTAAAAAAAATTAAAAGTACAAATATTTTCTGTTCCTTTTTGGAGTTCTACATATGCTACTTTCAGAGCTATTTTTCTACTTCTCTACACCTCAAGAAGAGCATTGCTATGTATGGCTTTGTCATGCTGACCACAAGTACTGCTGTGCCCAATGCTCAATTCACCTGCTCTATTTGGCAGGTCACTGTAGGCTTGCATTGCACCCATCAGTTGTACTGCCACCAGAATTGGGTCCCCCGACTAAGGACAAAGCATGTACCTTGATCTTACTTTTTCAAAGGGACCAGTGCACACTGCTAATGCCTGCACTCCCTGGTATATTTAAAGTGACTTGAGACAATAGGGCTCATTAGTTGAGCAGTAGGTTTTTACAAGTTAGTGTACTGCAACACCATATCTACTTTGTAAGTGCTTGTTTCTGACATGGCTTGTATTGTGACTACCCTTCCTGTCTACTGCTTGCCCTTACCTACTATCTGTTTGGCCATGTTTTTGGTTCCATCATACTGCACTGCATCTGAGAACATCAGCTGCTGCTAGTAAAGACCACTATAAGGTGGGTGATGGGGGGGGGGGGGGTTGCCCTGCAGAGAAGCCCAGATCTTTGTAGAGGGGTTAAGTAATGAAAACTAGGGAGCTCCTTAGACTCCATTGCTTAGTGTATCTGTGGAAATCTGGTGCATGCTATATATATGTTCTTCCTGCAGTGTAGAGAAGTAAAAGAAGAACTCTAAAATGACCAGGAAGGTCAGTGGTACATTTAGGAAGCCAACAAGAAACAGAAAATATTTGTATTTAAAATGTTCATGTTTAATAGGTTCTAAAATGGTCGGAAATTGTTATCGATTACTGAAGAATGCTATATAACTGACTTTAATCCTCCGGAGTTCAAAACAAACGCAACCTGGTACACGTGGACACCGTGAACCCAAATCGAGAGATTATAGCGAAAAAAACCACCGGTAGTACACGCCGTAAAAGGCTTATTAAAATAAAAAAGTAATTTTTTTTATGCTTTCTTATATGGCAATTTCAAAAATTATTTTTAAACCTTTTTGAATATAGTAATCATGATTAATAGAAAATATGTAAAACGTATGACAATTGTTGTTCAGGAATACTGGTGTTCGATATAGACACTAGAGGGTTAGTAGGTGAAACTTAGAATGTGTAACTATGACACTGCCCATTTCTATCTTTGGATGTCATTTAAAGAAGTGTGGTTGTTTGTTTGTTTGTTTTTTTTTGTTTTTTTATTGTTTTGCTGTTTTTTTGTGTTTTTTTTTATATAAATGGTAATTTGAAAAATAGTTTTTAAGTCTTCTTTAGTGATTAATAGTAAATATGTAAAACGTAATACAATTTTTGTTTAGGAATACTGGTGTTCTATGTAGACACTACAGGGCTAATAGGTGAAACTGAGAATGTGCAATTATGACACCGCCCATCTCTATCTTTGGATGTTATTTAAAGGGGTTTTGCCACGATGTAATGTTGATGTGGGATACTCCAAAATGGGTATTTAATCACTTTTCTAAATATAGTGATTTACAAAAGGGGAAGACTCTGAGAGCTACAGCATTTCTCAGTCCCCTTAGTTACCTGAAAGCTTTTCATTAGACCACGACCAGAAGAAAATGACAGCCGCACTTGGGGAAACACTTCTGATCTGATGACAGGGGGAAAATGAATGAGCTTCAAGGGGCTGTGGGGAAAGTGGGAGTGTATGAGCCTGTGTCTTGCTGTATAGAGAATCAACTGTTGTAAAGTTATTATTTGAGTTAAGTTTTGAGACGCTCCCTTATTCCTCACTCTCTGCTCACCCCTTCCCTCTCTCCCCTGCAGCCTTCATGACTCAGCATGATTTGTTTATATTCTATTACTTTGAATAGGTAGAAATATGTGAATAACTGCCAGGTGGGCGGGGCTAGCCTTTGGTGGGTGGAGCTAACACCCGCTCATTAATAAGATTTGAGGGGTAAATGCTCTAAAACTGCTGCATCTTACAGAATAAGGGACACAGCGCTGGGAACAGCAGGTCTGACACTAGCTTGTGCTGCCCTCAGCAAAGGGGGCATAACCTATGTGACAGGTTCCCTTTAAGGACAACTCAATAAGGTTAGAATAACATTGTTGTATCAGTCTACTTTTTTTTAGTTAACTGTATTACACTACGGGAGCGCATGCTCTTTTTCTCTCTTTTGTTTTATAAATGACTTTGGAATTCCAACTCTATATACAACCAATGAAGCCACCTTCACCTTTAGGTAGGCTTTGTTACAGGCTCAGTTTTCATGCTTAACAGGGTGTATCCTTGAGATTAACAGGTGGATCAATTGTTGGTACCATTCTGTTAAAGAAAGAAAATCCCACAATGGTCACTGAAATAACTTGAAACTGACTAAAGGAATAATACATTTAAATTTACTGAAATTTAACTAATGAAAACTAGACATCACATTTGAATTGTGGTTCAACCAAAACATTTTTAAAAACAAACTACATAAAACTGGCCTGGACAAAAATTATGGACCCTTAACTTAATATTTGCAGAACCTTTTGTGGCAATCACTGTAAAGAAACAATCTCTAATTGACACTTCTGTACCTATCCACAGGTATTTTGGTCCACTCCTCGTGATCAAACTGCCCCGACTGTCTCAAGTGTGAAGGTGCCTTATCCAGACTGAATTTTTCAGCTCCTTCTTAGATGTTCTATAGGATTTAGATCAGGGCTCATAGAAGGTCACTTCAGAATAGGCCAATGCTTTGCTCTTTTTTTGGAATATTTTTAGCAGTGTGTTTGGAGTAATTATCCAGCAGGATGACCCATGACTTGCAACTGAAAGCAAGCTTTCTGACACTGGGCAGCACATTTTGCTCCAGGATGCCTTGATAGTCTTGAAATTTCACAGCCTCCTCTATATTTCACAGTATGTACAATGTTCTTTTCTTTGTATGCTTAGTTTTGCATCTCTGAACATAGAGCTGATGTGACTTGCCAAAAAGCTCCAGTTTTGTATCATCTGTCCAAAGGACATTTGCCCAGGAGCTTTGTGGATTGTCAATATGCATTTTGGAAAACTCCAGTCTCGCTTTCTTATGATTTGCTTTCAACAGTGGATTCCTCCTTGGTTATCTTCCATTAAGTCTATTTTGACAAAGACTGTGTTGGATAGTGTGATCTGACACTAATGCACCGTGACCTTGGAGTTCACCTGTTCTCTCATCAAAAGTTGTTCTGGGTTATTTGGTTACCATTTGTATTATCCATCTCTTTAATTTCTCATCAATTTTCCTCTTGATGCCACATCCAGGAGATTGGCTACAGCCCCACAGGCCTTAAACTTCTAAATACTATGTGCAACTGTAGAATCAAGAAAATCAAGCTGTTTGGAGATGGTGTTATAGCCTGAAGGTATGTTCACACAGCACTTTTGGATAAAATTTCGGGTCCACATTGGACCCGAAAATCGCATCCAAAAACGTAGCGTCGATCGGATCCACCACGGATTAACCCCGCAGCTGCGTGTTTGGATCTGTGTTGGATGCAGCAAGATCGCACCCTATACTTTATTATAGGCTTCCTGCTGCGTCTTTCGCTCCAAGAATTGATAGGACAATTCTTGGAATGGATCCCAAAGACGGATCCGAAAGACGCAAGGTAAACACACATCGGCGACCCCTCATTTGAACGGCGATGCATGTTTTACATTGCAAGCAGTGTAAAATCATACTGCTCATTGTTAGATGCGTGTTTGGGTCCATCTAGACGGACCCAAACACGCATCCAAAAGCGTATGTTCACACGGAGCAAACACGCCGTGTGAACATACCCTTATCTTTAACGTGTTTGTCTAGAATTTTCTTTCTTTCCTGAGACAATTCTTTGCCTAACTTACTTTGGTCCATGCTCATTGTGCTACAAACCATGATGCCAAACAGCACAATTACTACTCTTCACTCTTTAAATAGGTAGACTGACTGTGACGCTGTGATTTGAAGACCCCTGTGACCCCTGTCACCTTAGTTTAACATGTCCCTATGGGCAAATTATTTCAATTTTTGAAATTTTTGCCAATTTCATTACATTTTTTTTAAATATTTAGGTTGAACCATAATTCAAACGCAATGTCTTATTTTCATTAGTTAATTTTCAATAAATGTATTATGTATTTATTATTACTTAAGAGTTTCATGTTATTTCGGTGACCATTTTGTCCACGTGTGTACAACGTTTCCTAGCAATAAGTAAAACTTTATTAAATGTCAGGTCATTAAACTTTGTCACATGTCAAAATTTGAGGTTCAGATTTAGAATTCAGATTGTTCCAGGGTATTATTTTACAAAAAAATACATTATAATGTATAAATACATTATTATTCTTATCTTTTATCTTCACAACTGTTGTGTACATAAAAGTGAGGTAGCTCCAAATGTAGCTCAATATGGCTTCCTATTAGAACATCACATTTGTCTATCCAGAACAGAAGGGCCTGCTCTGTATTTCGTCCTCACCCCATTTTCATGATCTTTGGTTAAAATACCCCATGTTCTTGTTTGCTAACAAAGCAATCCCCCTGAAGGTAAGAATCCTATATCAGTTCTTACAAGCTTGGACTGAGACCCCTCTCAGGGACCTATAGCAGTAGTATAGTAGTATATTGTCTGCTTCTATGGTAAGTAAGTCCATTCTTTAATATATGATGACTGAACAGCAATATACCCTGCAATACAGTATATTTCATAAACAGGTACATAGATGTTTAGAGTACATTACTCATTCAAAGTAAATTGTTCTTCCTCTATTTATCTGCCAACCTTGAGCATTACATCAGAACGTCGTTTGCTCATCTTAAAGGGGTTTTGCCACAAAGTGAGTTCCTTACCTCTTAGCATGCTTTGTTTATATTATCTCCTGAGCAGATGAGTCATGAATGGCTGCAGGGGTGAGAGGGAGGTGGTGAGCAGAGAACAAGGAAGAAGGGAGCGTCTGCAATGTTTACTCAAATAATTACATTACAACCAGTGGATTCTCAATACAGCAGACAACCTCATACACTGCACTTTCTCCACAGCCCCTTGCAAGCTCCTTCATGTTCCCGGTCATCAGATAAGAAGTGCAAACACGCAAGCGCGGCCAGATCAGCTCCTGTCAGTGTCGTGGTCGTGTCTAATGTAAACTTTAAGGAAACTAAGGGGGACTGAGCAATGCTCTCACAGGCTTCACTTTTTATAATGACATATTTTTAGAAAAGTGATTAAATACCCATTTTGGAGGATCCCACGTCAACATTACATCATGGCAAAACCCCTTTAAATGCTTCCATTACGCATTGCTATTAGTCTGTAATAACAGTAGCATGAAGAGACCTGGGAGATTGATTTGGTGTATTGTGCTTATTCCAAACAAGCAGCCTTTGCCTAAACCTTAGCATTAAATTACATACAAGAAGTAGCCTTTGATCCAACACAAATAGGCAGCAGTTTGGATCTGAACCAAGTTTCCTGTGACTTTCTGGTGTCTGAAAGGCTGTGCCCTTTATTGCAACTTGAGTGAATCACAAATTTACACTTGAAGAGCACAAATTCAACAACATCATAGTTGCTAAGAAACCTATTATCTGTCACAGAAAAAGGACTTGAAACCTGTAGAAACAGGAAAAAAACCTAAGATTGTTTTCCTGCAGTTCAAGACTTCGAATAGGTGTCTGTAAAGACAAGTGTTGTTAGACTATTGTTTTCTTTCTTACTTACATTGCTTTTGTTTTAGGTACATCAAGTTTTGGCTTTATTAGGCTTTTTTTTGTCTTAAAGGGGTTTTGCCACGAAGTAAAATTGCCGTGGGAAGCTTGCAAATGAAATAAACATTTTTTACCATTCATTATTATTAAAAATTCTGCATCGTTTTTGTTCTAGCTGCTCCTTTAGTGATCCATTGTTTACAGCTCGTCTCCAGGGGATACGACCAGGGCGTGGGGCTCCTCAGTCTGGTCGCACTGCCGACATCACCTCTCCTCTCAGGCAGCTACTGAGTGTTCAAACCCCTCATGCTGTCATTCTACTCCCGTCCTCTGTCCGCCTTAGTAATTAGACAAACAGTGCAAATAAATAAAAAAAGAAACCTCAATCAGGTCTGTGCATTGATAAAGAGAAAAAAAACACAGGTTTGGTACCTGCAGGGATTTGAACCTAGGACCCTTGTGCCTGGAGGCAAAAAACTTTACCTCTCAGCCACTCACAATGCTTTATATAAACAGACCTTTCTTGGCTAGAGAGAGGAAAGACCTAGTGAATGTCATCCTCTGGGTCACAAAGATATTGCAGTTCAAAACCCAAAACACACACGCCCCCCTTTTGGCACACAAAGCTGAAGAGCTGGATGCAGGAGGTATGAAATGAGATCGTGGCAAAACCCCTTTAACTACAGACACAACAGTGGAGAACCGACGTGTCCATTGTAATTAATAGGGTCTGTCAGGCGCCGCGGGCGTCCATAGTGAACGGATCCCGTGGGGTCAGGTGTTCACCTCTGCGACGGAGGTTCCAAATGGAACCTCCAGCGCAGATGTGAACCAGGCCTTCCAAAGTATAATTCTACATAACTGATCTATAACAATACAAAACAACATGGGGAACAAACCCAAAAAAGTTCACAAAAGTATCTCACATAACTGTCAAAGCTAAGTATAGGATGTCCCCTATTTACACTGTTCCGACTTACATCTGTCCCCTAGTTACAAACGGAGACTTATGGGGCATGCTGGCACTTGTAGTTCCATCTTCCACAGCAGATAGTAGCTGTAGAACAACAAGTTCCAGCATTCCATATTAGCACATGAGGTGAAATCTTCTTAACAGGGGCACAGACAGCAAAACCAATGTAAAAACCCTTCCCTGCACTACCCAAAACGAAAATAAAAAACTTTTGTGCTGGAGTTACATTTAATAAATCTACCTGTTCCGACTTACATACAAATTCAACTTAAGATCAAACCTACAGTCCCTGTCCAATTTGTAACCCGGGGACCGCCTGTATAACAAAGCCACAACACAGTCTCTAATATTGTGCCATGCCGTTTCTATTCATGTTCATATTGCCTGAAAACGAGGCTGAAAAATAAAACCTGTAGTATAAAAATGATTTGTTAGAATCAACATCAAAATACATGTGTATTTTCAAAGCTTTATCTAATATTGCATGCATTGTTTGTGCCGATTTTCACAGACCCATATTTTTAGTGCATTTTTGGGCGAATACAGCCCAATAAATGCACCCAAAACTTAAATATGAAAATAGGGACATATCAACTTTTTTTTCCCGCATGTATATTGGAACGTATGTATTTTAAACCAGCAGAGTAAAAGAAAAAAAAAAACAATTTGTGAAGTATGGTATATATTGTATTTAATAAGACATGGTTTGTGGGGGTATTACATGTGTTTTGGGTGTGGAATAGACCCTATATATTCCACCCTATAATACAGATGAAAAAACGTTGTGTGAACATAGCCTTTTTAAAAATGCAAAAAGACAAGGGAGGTGGGTGAATAGAGGCCGGATTAAAAGACTGGGGAGAAAGCTAAAGGGGTTGTTCAGGTCATAGGAAAATTAAAGGAGATGTATCACTTCATCAGTTCATATGTTTCATTGTACTTTCAGTTTCTCAGCTCTTTAAATTCAGGGGTGTTTCTTCCCCTTCCAGCTGGGTGTTTTTTAACTGAAGGGGGATGACATCACCCCCCTCCCTTCACTGTTTGTGCTCGCTCCTGAGTCAGTGTGTTTGTTTGAGGTCAGTGGGAGGGGGTAGCACATCCGTGCTCTCCCCCTCCCCTCTGTCTGAGTCCACATGTCACAAGACAATAGAAAAAAAAGCTTATACCCAGCTTCCTCTGCCTCTCCGTTCCGGCACTAGGTCTCCCTGGCCTTCTTTTTACCTTTGTTCTCTTCCGAAAGGTGATGGAAATAAATGACACATGAACTAATAAGTGGCTGCAGTGGTGATGTCCTGTGCGGAAGAGAACAAACGTAAACAGTAGACTGGGGACAGCCAGCGCTGGAACGGAGGGAGGTGAGCATAGGCTTTTTTATTTCATTTCATTTTTTTCTAAAACCTGGACAACCCCTTTAATGACTGGGGAAGGTAAAGCTAAAGTCTTCATTTCCAACCTCCATTTCCATTATTCAGAAACTTCTGAAAGCAAAAATATCTCCCCGAAAAAACATGTCCCGTTGCCAGTAGTTCTTCCCTGCACGTATGCTTCCAGAAAGTTTGCATACTTGGCAATGCTGCATATGCAAGATTGTACATACATTATGTATGTATTACACCTCCAACAGGTTACTGGAGTATATAGCTGGCCATACAGATTCAAAAGCTGTTGCCCACAGCTTTTTTTTATCCAATTCCATCATAAACTTTCCTGTTTGACCCAGCATTCACATTGTTCCAATAGGTGAAGTGAAATAAACCAGTGCTAAACCCTGCAGCTTTTCAATCTTGGGGAACATAGGGACATTGAAATCCACCATGCCTGAACCTTTTTTAACCCAACAGCTGCCAACAGGACACCCGAGATCATTTTCTGTTTCCTCGGAGACTGGCAACTTAAAGGGGTGTCTCATCACGATGTTTCACAGAGCCACTGCCAGCTTCAGATTTACACTTCCTGTCAGTAAGTAATGTAAATGAGCTCCGAATTTCAAGATAAGTATCACAGCAGGGAGTGGTTCATAATCTGGGCCACGGCTCATGCCTGTAAGAGCAGAGAGAGAACAGGGAGAGTTGGCTGGTAATTAGGGAGACTTAGATCTGAGAAGCAAAATTAAAAAAAAATTAATTTGTGTCACGTCAGAGGAGGTGCAGTGGGCCCTAACTGCAACCCAACCCACTGTCCCTGCCTATTTGGCGTGCTGCCCTAGATGGCAGACCCCAACTGGGCGGCAAACCCTGTGCTGCTAAGTGCAGGGCCGTCAGGAGAAAGCAAGATTGATTAGTCCGGGTCGGTAACAGTACGGGCACGTCAGGCCAAGAAACCGAAGACAAAAGAATGGTCAGGGACAAGTGAGGGATCAAAACACAGTCGGGAGAGGAATCGAGGTCAAGAACAAGCCGAGGTCAGGTAAATCAGGAAAGAACTAGCAAACTGGGAACACCGGGAAAGCACATAGGGATAAGCTTTCACAGGCAAGGCCTGAAGGAAATGAGGAGGTTTAAATAGAGTGCCCGGACACTGCCCCTGCAGCTGATTGGTGCGGTGTCCGAGCCCTCTGATTGGCCTGAGTGACACATCCTCTGTTATGAGAGGCTGCAGAGCTGTCACTCCTGAGCTCAGGAGCAGAGCCTCTCCCAGGGTGTGGACCCAGGCCAGACAGATTAACCCTTGCAGGGCGTTGCACAACACAAACAGGAGGCTGCCCAGGTGAACAGACAAGTTTCTAATAGTATTTATTTACTACTGCCTACATGTTTAAAAAGAGTGAATGAAACGCAAATACCCCTTTAAGACAACGTCTATCCCATTTGTATGGACAGCTTAAGAAATCAGGACATTTCTACCACCTTGAGAGACTTCTCTTGTGTGTAACTGGAAGTATGAGCAAGCTGAAAAATGACAACCATTCTAGACATGAGGCTTCAACCCAGCACAGGTCTTTTTTTTCTTGTTTATTATATAAATCCATTAATTTGGCAAAATAAAGCCTTTACAACAAAGCTGTGATGTTCTTAACTAGTGCACCGCTACCCAGGGCCGCCATCAGAAATTTTGGGGCCCCCATACAGCTGGAGCATCTGGCCCCACCCCACACTCCGTCCCCGGCTCCGCCCCCCGGCCGACTCAAGGACATGCAAGCAATTAAGATAGCCTCTGTGAGCAAGGGGGCGGGACCTGCCGACGGCGGTGGGCCACCCCTGGCTTCACAGACCAGCTTGGCCCCGTAGAGCAGTACTGGGTGTAATGCCCTAACGGCGGCCCTGCCTCTACCAGTTCTAGAACCCCAGTACACAAATTAAGACTCGTTCTACTCGTTCTATATGTCCCATCGCACATATTTAATCACAAATCCTTAGCCTTTTTTCTGCAGGTGCATGGTCTCCTTTTGAACTTCCTTTTGACCATATGGATGGTCTAGACCACCACAGGTCTACATAAAATGTAGAATAAAATGACTATACCTACTTTTATGGCATTGTAAAGTGATGGGGCACTAAAGAGAACCCATTAGCAAGCGAAGAGGTGGCCATGTATGCGCAGGTCTCTCGCTTCACTTTTATGGGAGTTCTGAATACTGCTTAGTACACAAACTCAGCTGCAACTAAACGCAATGTAGCCGGTTACACCCGATCCCTCGGTTTCTGAAAAAAAAGGGTCCGCAGTGGTAAACTTTTAAAGTGACCAGCTTAATAGATCATCCTATTGAGACAACCCTTTAAAAAAGTTGGTGGAGATTTAGCCAAAAAATGTCTATTTTTCTTATTCCAGGAACAACGCCACCTCTATCCAGCTCAGCTCAGTCCTGTGTGAGTGAATAGGGCTAAGGTGTCACAACAGGCAGCACCCATGGACATCGGAGGAGTTGTTCCCCAAAAAATATTAAATTATCCTTACTTTTAATGCTGCACAATATCTATAATTTCATTCTTGATACAATTTGTATATTAATAGTCTCTTCTGTACCCAATCTTTAACCCATCTCCCTTTAGCTCTTGTTTATATGATTGAGTTCTCTGGGTATTTTTTTTAATCTTGAATGGACATAGGGGGCGACATGTATGAATTCTGGCGCTGATAAACCAGTTCTAAATTGCTTTAAGGTAGTATAGACTGCGCCAGAATGTATGAACCTGTTCTTCTGCAGCTCATACATACAGGGCAGTGTAGCGCCAATACCACAAGTCTGGCTCAGACACCACCTTTACCCTGGTATGGCGTTCTCTGCAGCCAAACATACAGGGCAATGTAGAGCCAATAACCCAGGTCTGGCTCAGGAACCACCTTTACCCTGGTCTGTTTTTTCTGCAGCTCATACAAACAGGGCAGTGTAGAGCCAATACCACAAGTCTGGCTCAGGCACCACCTTTAACCTGGGCTGTTCTTCTGCAGGTCATACATACAGGGCAGTGTAAGCCAATACCACAAGTCTGGCTCAGGCACCCACCTTTTCCCTGGCTGTTCTTCTGCAGCTCATACATACAGGGCAGTGTAGAGCAATACCACAAATCTGGCTCAGGCACCACCTTTAAACCCCGGTCTGTTCTTCTGCAGCTCATACATACAGGCAGTGAGAGCCAATACACAAGTCTGGCTCAGGGGACCACCTTTACCCTGGGCTGGGTGTTCTTCCCGCAGGTCATACATTACAGGGCAGTGTAGAGCCAATACCACAAATCTGGCTCAGGCACCACCTTTACCCGGTCCTGTTTCTTCGCAGCTCATACATACAGGGCAGTGTAGAGCCAATATCACAGTCTGGGTCAGGCACCAAACCCTTTTCCCTGGTCTGTTCTTCTGCAGGTCATACATACAGGGCAGTGCAGAGCCAATATCACAAGTCTGCTCAGGGACCACCTTTACCCTGGTCTGGCTGTTTCTTTGCAGGTCATACATACAGGGGAGTGTAGCGCCAAACCACAAGTCTGGCTCAGGCACCACCTTTACCCTGGTCTGTTCTTCTGCAGGGCATACATACAGGGCAAGTGTAGAGCCCAATACCACAAGTCTGGCTCAGGCACCACCTTACCCGTCGGCTGTTCTTCTGCAGGTCATAAACAGGACAGTGTATAGCCAATACCACAAGTCTGGCTCAGGCACCACCTTTACCCTGGTCGCTTCTGCAGGTCATACATCCAGGGCAGTGTAGAGCCAATACCCCAAGTCTGGCTCAGGCACCACCTTTACCCTGGTCTTTTCTTCTGCAGGTCATACATACAGGGCAGTGTAGAGTCAATACCACAAGTCTGGCTCAGGCACCACCTTTACCCTGGTCTGTTCTTCTGCAGGTCATACATACAGGGCAGTGTAGAGCCAATACCACAAGTCTGGCTCAGGCACCACCTTTACCCTGGTCTGTTCTTCTACAGGTCATACATACGGGCAGTGTTGAGCCACTACCACAAGTCTGGCTCTGTCACCAACTTTACTCTGGCATGTCTGTTCTTCTGCAGGTCATACAGACAGGGCAGTGTAGAGCCAATACCACAAGTCTGGCTCAGGCACCACCTTTACCCTGGTCTGTTCTTCTGCAGGGCATAAAAACAGGGCAGTGTAGAGCCCAAAACCACAAGTCTGGCTCAGGCACCACCTTTACCCTGGTCTGGCTGCTCTAACTGTTCTGCGGCAAATGTATGAATGTGGTGCGACGCCCCCCAGAACGCCCCAAAACTTTGGCGCGCTAAAAAAGTGTCTTTGGCGCGGTACCGAGGCACTTATTGGCACCTGTTCATACATCTATAGAACTGCTACTAAGCTTTTGAGGCCAAATGTGGCGCAGCCCCGTTCATACATGTCGCCCAGGGTGTCTATACATACACTATGTGCATGCTCCAACTAATATAATTTCAATGAAATTCAAAACTGAAATCTTGTATTTGCATTTGGGCATAGTTTATGGAATAATGGCACTCCCACTCATTATTTAGCTGAAAACACCCTATGGGCTGAACAAGTACCATACAATGAAGTAACATCTTACACCCTGAAGACGGCTTTGTTCTCATGTGCACTTCCATGCTCTTCTTTGATGTGCATTGTATATATGTAGCTGTAGTATAGAGAGATATAGCACATACTTCTCATTTGTCTTATTTTTATCAAGTGCACAGTGACATTTGGATGAGATTAATTCTTCAAACAAGCTTCTCATTCATTAGTACAGCTGTCCTTGCTGATAATAAGAGTGACGCTTACTTTCCATGTCTAATGAAAGCTCTGGGCTCTGGCTGCTGATACAACTAAATTGTTTTTCCTCTTACCCACCCAATCAATAGATGATTACCTATAAATAACACTTTTGTGCTGTAAATAGCTGTCTGGCTGAGCACTGCTTAATTAGTGACTGTGGATTTTTCATTAGAGTGGTGTAAAATAGAAGCTGAGCAGTAATAATATGGAAATGATTTTGCATAGCAAAGTGCCTGCAATTGATGATACCAGTCTATTTGAAATACATTGACTTTAGTACATAAACTCTGCACAGCTAGAGCTGCATCCCAATGATCAATTACAAATTTCTGTAAATCGCTGTTTGATCAAATTTCTGAATTTAAAGGGGTTGTCTCACTACAAGGATTGCTGCTTTTTATGTTAAAGATCTTGCAAAAACAAGTCACTTTGCAATAGGTGTCCATTATCAGTGTCCTACCTATTCCTAGATATTCCCTCTTGTATGGACTGCATCAGCCCTCAGGTCGCTATAGCTACAGACTTGTTTACTCTCCCTGATAGCTCCAGCACTGGTAGCTATAGCTACAGACCTGTTTACTCTCTCCTGATAGGCTGCCAGCACTGGTTGTATAGCATACAGACCTGAAATTTATCCTCCCCGAAGGCTGCCACACTGGTTGCTATAGCTACAGACCTGTGTGATCTCCTGATAGGCTGTCAGCACGGTTGCTATAGCTACAGACCTTTTGATCTCTCCTGAAAGGCTGGGCCCGCACTGGTCACTATGCTACAGACCTGTTCAAAACTCTCCTGAAAGGCTGTCAGTACTGGTTCACTATAGTTACCGACCTGTTGGATCTCCCCCGCTAGGCTGCCAGCACGGGTCACTATAGCTACAGACCTGGCTTTATGCACCCAAGTGGAACCCAGTAAAAGCCCCTGAATTCAAAATAAAACCCAAAGAAAACAGGACTGAGGTAAGATAATGATGTATGAGAAAAACCCCTTAAAAAATGAAAAAAAAGGGAGTCTTTTTCTCATTATCAAGGCAATGTCTGCTTCATAACTGCTGGGGAATTTATGAAGTGGAATGCCCCCAAAAATAGGCTGCCAAAATGATTTCGGGCCCCAAACGTAAGCATAAGACTTTGCTGTGCGCAACAACTAAAAGTGGAACCTTTTAAACCAAACAGCATCACAACAACAAACTCTCCTAAGGGCCCGTTACAGGGGCACATGCAAAAAAAACGGGTTTGGGAAACCTGACTGGTATTTGCACTTTTTTTGGGCCCGGCACAGCCAAGGGGACGGTTTTTCTCGGGGTTTGGGGGAAAAAGCCCCCCCTTCGCATAACATGTTCATTTCCCCCGCCTGAAAACCGGGGGGAAGAATGAACTTGTTCTTTTTTTTTAAGGAACGCCGGCGGGGGGAAAAAAACTCGGAAAACCCGTGCGGGGGGGACCGTGCGGGGGTTTTTCCTTTTCGGTCCATTTTAAAATTTGTCACCCGGTTTGCGCGTTTTTCAAAATCAAAAACCCGCTAAAAAAAAACCGGGGAAAACCGTGCGGGGGGAAAAGGCCAAAGGGTAGTTCACACAGGTCTTTGGGGGGTGCATTTCGGGGCAATTGTGCTGAAAATCCCCCCAAAGAACCCCCAATTGGAAATTTTCATGTTTTCAGGGAAAAAACCCGATTCCCGCATTTTTCCCCTGACGCATATTACAAGCTAAGAGAAAGAAGTGACATGGGGAAAGTGAAAGTCTGTGGGACCACAAAGAGCTTTTTAAAGAAGACGCCCGGGCCAGTGCGTACTTTTAAAAAACCCGGGGGAATAGAGGGGCGCACATTTCGGCCGCATACGCCCAAAACCCATATGAACCTACCCTACAAGGACAGGCTTTATTTACGTTTGCAGCTTCCCACCTCCTTCTACCCAGGGTCCCCTGGCAACTCTTGATTGGGTGCAAGGCAGGGGGCCCGGTGCAAAAAGACCATACAAAATAAAGACATTGTTTATTTTATTATCACTATCTACATATAATATATGCAAATATACACAGTATAAACATTTAAATATTATACTCCTATATGTTTAAGACCACTGGTACAGTGATGACACAATACAAGTCGGACCCTTTTAAAAAATAAATAATTTAGGCCCCCAGAGGGATACGCCCGAACGCCCTGCAGACAATCTTTGGGGCTTATTAAACCCCATAGGCACTCAGAAATGCATTTCCTATAGGAGAGAATACCTGGGTAATACTGTGCTGTGATGGTGCATGTGCTACAGAGGTGAGGAGATGGCAATACTACATAACAAGGCCCTATACTTTGTGCATGACACCTTATTTAAAGTGAAGCTCTATCTTTAAAAAATCAAGGCCCCATTCAGAAGCAGGGTTGTTCCAAGTCCTTGTAAACAGAAAAATCTAAAATTGTAAACGGGTTTTTAAAAACAGCTATTTTCTATCTATTTCTCTATCTCCATCATCTTTTTTATCTATTTATATCTATCTCAATCTTCATCCTCCTCTCATTCTATTTTCATCATCTATTCCCCTTTTCTATCTCTCCTATCTTTTCTCCCTTTTATTATTTTATATCTATCCCTATTATTAATTTTTTATTATTTATTATTATATTTTATATCTATCTATCTATTCTCTCTATCTACTTTTATACTCTCATAACTCTCTCATATTTTACTATTCTCATATCTATCTATCATTTTCTTTTTCTATTAAACTATTATCTTTTATCTATCTATCTATCTATCATCTATTTATCTATCTATCTATCATATAGCTGAAACATATGGCTTGTTGGATCATTCCTTATTAACCAGGCTTTAAATCTGGTCCCAAAACTAGAATTTTTCAGAAAAAAATGACTTTTGTAGTAGCAGGCAGAATAAACAAAAACTCGTGATCCTAAACAAACACAAATCCAGGAGAAAAAATTTCATTTGCTAGACATGACACATTTTATCGCACACACGGCTCAATATAAACTAGTCTGTTACATGAAAATAATCTGAACATTTCACATGCAGAGAATTATACAATGCTCAGTGT
>JAODAL010069084.1:0-16516 GCA_025379985.1 Phyllomedusa bahiana | reverse complement strand
CTAACAATATGTCTAAACCGGGGCCACCAATAAAGCAATGTCAATCTAGCAATATGTTAACCCAAACTATACGATAACACCAATAATACGATGTCCATCTAAAAATATGTTCCCCCAAATATATGAGGACCACCCCAATAATACGATGCCCATCTAACATATGTCAACCCAACTATACGGGGGACCACCGAATAAAAGAGCCAATCTAAAAATATGTCAACCCAATAAAGAGGCCCACCCAATAATAGATGTCCACCTAAAAAATTTTAAACCCCAAACTATACGGGGGGACCATCCAATTATGCGATGCCAATCTAACAATATGTCAAAACCAATATACGAGGAAAACCAAAATAAACCAAATGTCATCAAAAAATTTTTTATAAAAAACAATATTTATAACCCAATATACGGGCACCAATAAACCAATGTCCATCTAACAATATGTCAAAACCAGCATACGAGGACCCCCAAATTCACGTTTGCCCATTAAAAATATTCTAGCCGCTATAGGGGGGGCCACCCAATAATTGATGTCTATCTAAAATACGTCTAACCCCAACCTATGAGTTTCCCCTAAATAATATTTAACCTAACGTATGCCACCCATACAGACACTACCCAAAGATAAGTATATATTCCCCCAACAATAAAACATCTATCAAAAAAAACCTAAGTGTGCTAACACAACAAATTTAAGGACCACTCATTAAACATGAGTCCATCTATGGTCAAATTTTTGAATGGCGCAGTCCTCAGATGACCCTTTCTTCCTTCTTAACAAAAGAGTTAAAAAGAGACGACATTTTTATTTATATTGTCAGTTTAGATGTTGGGAATTTCTAAATTTTGTTTATTTTTCCTATTTCGGGTGATTGGTTTCCTTGGGATCTTATTAAGAGATCCGCAGAGGGTAATTTAAATAAAAATGTAAATTTCATCTGTTTTATAGATTTTCGCTCTGCAATGTTCTTACATCGAGACGCTTTCCCCTAAAAAGTGTTCCCCCAAAAAAAACCCCAAATTTCAAAAAGACAAGGAAATATAAACGTTTTCCCCGATCCCAAAAGCTCCCACACCAGAAAAAATTCTTATTCTAACAGAAAATTTAATTTCCCAAGGGAAAAAATTTTCCCCTCTCTTTTTTCTAAATAAGAAATTATCTTCAGAATTGGGGTTATACCCAAAAAAAAATCAATCAGTCAGATCCCGGAAAGCCCCAGAGAATATGAAATTTTTGTCAGCAATGATTGTTAGGAAATTCGAAACCCTCGTCAGAAAAACAATGGAAAAACATAAAAAACAAGCTTTCGCCTGGGCCCCTCAAACGCCAGCTTTTATTTCTTTATCCCAACCCAAAGGGAAGACCCATGAGGGGGTTGGGGGGGCCAATTATACACCAGCGAAATATTTTTTGGGCATTTCCGGTCTGCCCCCGGGGCCAGGGCCTGGGGTTTTTGATAAAACCTGAACCTGAGAAAGATCCCGGGGCCAAGTGTAAAACTTTTTAAAATTTTTCTTTAGAATTTTTCCCGCCTATACTATACCAGGAACCCAGAGATTCCCCCAAGGGTTTCCCTTTATATTATGGGGAATACTTTCCAAAAAATTTTATCCCGGGAAACCAGTGATTTTTTCCCAAGTTTTATTTTTCTTTATTTCAAAACCCCCAAACCAGCCGTTTACATATCCAACCGGGAAAACCGGGGGGGCCCCACCCAAAAGGGATATTTTTCAAAAATTCCCATAAAGAATACCCCCCGAAAATACATAAAAACCAAGGAACCAGGGTCCCGTTTTTCACCATAAGGAAATAATTCGAAATTCAATTGAGCAAAAAAACAGCCCTTAAAACCTTATCCCCCGGGAACCAGTAATATCCCCCAATTTAAATTTTTTAAAAATTCATAAAGGAATCCCGGTTTTACATTTTTACAAAGGGGGGCCGGGGGGGGAAAACCAAGTGGTTTTATCCCCCAAGATACTTTCAAAATTCATGGGGAAAAACAGCCCCTATAAATAAAAACCGGGGGAAAAAACCCAGGGGGAAAATCCCCAAGTTTACTTCATATTCCTGGGGAAATTTTCAGCCTATACATATCCCGGGAACCGGGTCATCCCCAAGATACTTCATATTAAATGGGGAAAAAGGCCTTAACTTTATACCAGGAACCATGATATCACCAAGATAATTTCAAAATTCTTTGGGGAATACGCTAAAATTTATACCAGGAAGGGGGGTATCCCCAAAAATATTTCTTTCATGAGAATAAAAGCCAAATTACTTTTATTACCGGGAAAACCAGTGATTTTCCCCAAGATACTTCTTATTCATGGGGAAAATACACCCTATAATATCCCAAAAAACCAGTGATTCCCCAAAGTACTTCATATTCATGAGAATTCAGCCTATACATATCCCGGGAAAACAGTGATTCACCAAGATATTTCCCTACTCATGGGGGAATACAGCCTTACATATCCCGGGAAACCCAGTGATTCACCAAGTATTTCATTTTTCTAAAGGAATACGGGCTTATACTTTATACCGGGAAAACCCGTGATATCACCAAGATACTTATTTCATGGGGAATACAGCAAAAAAATTATACCGGGAAACCCGTGATATCACCAAGAAAACTTCTTTATTAAGGGGGAATACAGCCTTTTAATATCCCGGGAACCCCGTGATACCCACCAAGATACTTATTTTTCATGGGAATACAGCCTATACATATACCGGGAAAACCATTTGATTTTCCAACCAAGATAACTCATATTAAATTGAAAATTTAAAGCCTAAAAAAACCCGGGAAACCCAGTGATATCACCAGTTTATTTTAATATTCATGAAAATTCCCCCTATAATATCCGGGAAAACCAGTGATTTCACCAAGATACTTCTTTATCATGAGGAATCCCACCCTATACAAATACCGGGGGAACCAGGGGTTAAACCCAAAAAGGTTTACTTTTTTCATGGGGGGGGAAATACAGCCTTTTACATATACCAGGAAACCAGAGATATCCCCAAAAAATACTTAAATATTCATGAAAAATAAAGCCTATACTTTATCCCGGGGGCCCAGGTCCACAACAAGAACTTCATATTCAGGGAGAAAAACAGGTTTTTACATAAACCGGGAAACGGGGGGTCATCACCGGATACTTCATATTCAGGGGGAATACAGCCTGTACATATACCGGAAAACCAGGGCCATACCAAGATACTTCTTTTTTCATGGGGGAATACACCCGGATACATATACCGGGAAACCCAGGGTCATCCCCAAAGATACTTTCATATTCATGAGAATAAGCCAAAAAACATATCCCAAGGAACAGAGTTTTCACCAAGATACTTATATTCAGGGGAAATACGGGCCTTACTTTAAAAAGGGAAAAACCAGAGTATCCCCAAAGATACTTCAAATTTTTTGGGGAATACTTTTTTACATATCCCCGGAAACCCAGGGAATTTTTAAAAAAACCAAAAAAAAAAAAAAAAATTAAAAATTTCTTTTAAGGGGGATACACCCCTATACATTTAAACCGGGAAAACCGGGAGATATCACAAAAGATACTTCATATTCATGGGGGAATACACCTATACATTTTACCAAAAAACCCAGAGAATCACCAAGATACTTCATTTTAAAGGAAAATTTAAAAACCCTTTTACATTTTCCCAGGAAACAGAGATATCCCCAAGAATACTTCATAATCAGGGAAAATAAAACCTATAATATAACGGGAAAACCCAGGGGTCATAAACCAAGATACTCATTTTTCATGAGAATTACAGCCTATAATATACCAAAAACCGTGATATCACCAAGATACTTCTATTCATGAGAATACAGCCTATAATATCCCGGGAAACCAGGGCTTTAACCAAGATACTTTATATTCATGGGGAATACAGCTTTATACATATCCCGGAAAACCGGGGGTTATCCCCAAAGATATTTTTATTTTAAATGAGAATAAAAACCCTATACATAAAAAGGAAAACCCATTGTATCCCCAAGATACTTAATATTCTTTGGGGGGAATGCAGCCTATACAAAACCGGGGAAACCCGGGCCATCACCAAGATCTTCATTTTCATGGAATACAGCCAATACATAAAACCGGGAAAACCAGTGAATCCCCAAAAGATACTTCATATTCATGAGAATCCCGGCCTATAAAAATACCGGGAAAACCAGGGCCCCCACCAAGATACTTCATTTCCCATGGGGAATACCCCTTATACATATCCCGGGAAAACCAGGGTAATCACCAAAAACCCCTTAAAATGGGGGAAATAACCCCTATACATATCCGGGAAAACCAAGATTCCCAAGACACTTCTTTAATGGGAATACCCCTTTTAAAACCATTTTCCCAGGAACCGGGGTTTCATCACCAAGATACTTCTTTATTCAGGGAGAAAACACCCCTATTACATATCCCAGGAACCAGGGTCACCCCCAAGTACTTAAATTTCATGAGAAACTTGCCTAAAACATATACGGGAAACCCGGGGGTTCTCCCCAAGGGATACTTTTTTTATTCATGGGGAATTTACACCCTTTATAATATACAGGACCTTTTGATTTTCCCCAAAGGTTTACTTCATTTTTCATGGGGAATACAGTTTTATATATATATCCCGGGAAACCCAAGTGATATCCCCAAGAATTCATATTCAGGGAGAAAAACAGCCTTTTATATACCAGGAACCGTGATATCCCCAAGATACTTAATATTCAGGGGAGAATCCCGCCTATACATATACCGGGAAACCCAGTTAATCCCCCAAGATATTCATATTCTGAAAATTTAACACCCTAAAACATTACCGGGGAACCGGGGGTTCCCTTCACCAAGATACTTCATATTTCATGGGGAATACAGCCTTCCCTTTATACCAGGAACCAGAGATATCACCAAAAATTACTTCATATTCAAAAAGGGCACGCCGGACGCTTTGGAACTCCCCCCCCCTCCCCCCCGGGCCCATAGTGGGGGGGAGCGGCATGCCCTTGGCAAGATGGGTGGCCCTGTTTTTTGGGGGGGGCCCCGGGAGGCTTTTGTGGAGGCGGGGCGGAAGTGAAGCAAGGACCTGCGGCGGCTTAGCCCTGAAAGTACCCCCGGGACTCGCCGTCGCCGGCGGAGCCCCTCCGGGTCAGGTGGACGGGCGAAAGGCGGTCGTGGTTCGTGCCCCACGACCGGCCGGGGGAATACCAATCGGCCGGCGGGGTGGGGCCATTTTTTTTTCGGGGGGGGGCGGTGGGCTGGTGGGCCAGGCTGGAACGCAGTCCCGCCGCCGCCTCAGTTCGGACGGTCCGGTTCGTTGGTGACGGTTTGCCCAAAAACCCTGGTGAAGTGCTGGCCAGGGGGGTAGCCGTGAGTCGGATTTCTTGCGGCTGCGGCCAGTGGTCCCCAGGAGCGGTGGGGCGGTGGAGTGACGTGGACAGGTGGCGGCACGGCTGGACCCGTCAGGTGGGGGATTTCGCAGATGGAGCCATCACTGCCTCCGCTGGGGGGCAGGAAACAGCAAAGCACCAACCTAGACCTGTACAAGTTCGGCCTCCCCCCCCTCGGCGTGAGGGTTTAGCGGCCTGGACCAGGAGCAGGGAGGACAGCAGGCAGTGCCACCGGGCAGTTTCTGGCGGACGTCGCACGAGCAATGATTAAAGATGACTGGCGGATGGTGGCCCCGTTCTTATTAATATAACTGGCACTAACCACGCAAGACTGGTGACATTGGATTTGGAATGTGGCGGGGTACGTTTCCGACGTGATGGGTAGAAGGCGCTGGCGCGAAATATAAAGAGAGGGGTTCAGGGGGGCCTTCATGGTACTCCCCCAATCTCGGGTCCAGTTCCGGGTAAGGGGCCGGGGGGAGTGTAAGGGGGGGAAGTGAGGGGGCATCAGTGGCGGCTTACTTTGAGGCGACGTGGTTGGCCGCGGTTTTTGACGATATCCAAGGACGGGGTCAAAGGTGTCGCCGGCTGAGGCATTGGGTTTCTCCCTCTCCTTTGGGGTGTAGAGTAAGGAGCTGTGAGGGGGCGACCGGGATGGTATCGGCTTACGGGGGCTTTTGGGAATCGAAGCATAAATGTGTCAGCTCCAGTCCTAAGACAGCCGAACACCTAAGAGAGCGTAAATCCGGGTATTGGTTGACCGGGTCTGGGTCCAGTGATAGTATATGTCTGCTATTGAGGGCCTCTTAGGGCCGCAATTGAAACTACAGAGAAGGTCCAGGGACAAGATTGCAAAAGATGAATTTGGTCGATGATTTTTTTTACCATTTTGCCCCTTGGAGAGTTTTAATTTGGAGCTAAGGGCAACAAAACGGATGAGAGTATAAATAAAGATGAGGAGGAGAAAAGAAACAGTCGCTGGCGGTTTGATTCCCGCAGACGTTTACAAATTAAGCTACAGGCGTTTGCCATCTTGGCAAAGCGTTATCGAGAGCGGGAAAAACTTGTGAGGGAGGCCGAGGAGGGAAAGCGCCGGGGAAATTGTTCGGCGTTGTTCTGTTACATGGCATTCAATAGGCGAGGCGCATTGGCGTTATCGGCGGGGATGGGCGTGGCTCATGCGTTACGGGACGAGCGCAAATCTGCAAGAGGAAAGGCGGGACGCATGCGTCCTTCTAATACGGTGGGGACCACAATCGTCAGAGGGCCTGTGGTTGCGCGTTATGGCTCCAAACAATTTTGGGCAATCCCTTTCAGGGCGGGGCTTGGGTCTCACGGCCAAGGGGCGTCGACAAGGGTGGCAGGGTCAGGTGGATCTTCAGGGGAAGCAAAAAAAAAAAAGGGGGGCCTGCAGGCAGTTCAAACAGCGGCCAGTGTAATATTTAGGTCGGAGTTGTCCGGTCCCAGAACATGTTTGTAATTCTGTGGGGGTTCATCCCACCGTTACCAAGTGTTTCATAAAGGGATGATCTAATGGGGAGCGGCGTAAAGTGTGGCCAAGGGACGGTGACGCCGGTAGAAACTTCACAGCGCAGGATGGCGCCTTTTTATGGCCAGGTACTCCGGACTAGGGCGCCGGCGCGCTTGCTGGA
Organism: Phyllomedusa bahiana; assembly: GCA_025379985.1. Lineage (NCBI taxonomy): Eukaryota > Metazoa > Chordata > Amphibia > Anura > Hylidae > Phyllomedusa > Phyllomedusa bahiana. Next base: position 9,450 of record JAODAL010069084.1, on the reverse strand, counting down.
CGGAGGGTTTTGACGAGAGGTTTTCGGATTCCCCCATTACAGCTCATGTCGTCCATTTTTCGTTACGGAATTTGAGGATCTGCTAGGGAGGCATCCTGGTGGTGGAGGGAGAAGCTCGCCAAAGGAATAGAGCCGGGTGGGCACTGGGGCGTATGGCCGGCCCTTTGTGGAACCCACTTTTTTCTGCCTTAGTGGTGTCTCCTATGGGGGTTGTGCAAAGAAAGAGACGAAACAAGTTTCGCTTATTCCATCATTTTGTCGTTTCCGAAAGGTTCAGTCGGTAAACCGTATGGGATTTCCCGGAGCTGTGGTTGGTCCGGTGTATACTTCTTTCGACGAGGCATCTGGCTCTCGTGCGCCGGACCATGGTCGGGGCCTCCCTTGATGGCTAAGACCGACATCGTGTCCGGCCTTTCGATTGTTACATGTTCATGAGGATAGTTTACAGGTTGTCATTGGCGTGGTTTGGGGGGGGGGGCAGGGGAACAGTATATTCAGTGATCGTTGCACTCCCGATGGAGGTGTTCGTTTATCTTGTCGGCGTATTTTGAGGCATTCAGCAAGTTTTAGAGTGTGCGGGGTGCGTGATGTCTTCGGTTTGAATTATATCATTCCATTTACTTGGGAAGTCATTTTTCTGTGTGGGACCCGGCAGGATCCCCGATTTGCGGGTCTCTGTTTCAGACCATGCGCTGGGGTGAGCTAGGATCTTTTTGGGGTTGCCTTTGGCAGCACGAGGACAAGACGGAGGGCACGGGGGTACCTGCATCATGAAGTTTTTGGGGATCTGTGTATTGACTCCGTGAGCTGGAGTGCAAGGATTGCCCGATGGGAGAAGTTGTTGGCTTTTGGGAGGAAGTTACGGAAAGCTTGTCAAATGAGGACGGAAATATTCAGCTGTCAAGATTTGCAATTCTTTGTTGGGGAAGCTGAATTTCGCCTTGAGGATTTTGCCATGGGGCGGGTTTTTCAAGGACGACGTTTGGCGGCAACCGGCCAAGGGTTGGAAAAGCCTTCATCATTTTGTGCGCTTGTCCACGGGAACATAGGGACGATTTGGCGGTGTAAGGACCGGGTTTTTGGATAAATACAATGGGCGGTCCATCTTTCAAGGGGTGGAGATGTCAAACACGCGAGGATGAGATTTTCACGGAAACGGCGGATGCAGCACGGGTTTTGGGGATATTTGTGGGGCGAGAGTTGCGTGTGCACGCGCTACGTGGGCACGGAAGGTTTGGGATGGGGTTGCCGGTAATGCGGGGCGAATCTTGGCACCTTCCTGGCGAATTGATTCACCATAAGTGGTTGCGGTGGAAGCTCTGGAGCTTGCTGTATCGTTGTTGAATTTGCGAGAGACGAGTTCGATTCTTACTGCGTTACCTAGGCTGTGGTGAAGGCGATCAATAATCGATCGGCATCGTCGCCGCCATGGTTTAGGCCTACTGAGATTCGTTGGTTCCTGCGCACCTGCCTGGATTTGAACTTCGTGGTGCAGGCTTTGGCGAAAAACGTGCCATGGGGCTTCAGAATTCTGGTGGCTGAACATCTCTCTCCAGCTTGGCAGTGGGGAACGATTACAGGACATTGGCACTGTCCGGCGTTGCGAGGTCGGCGGAGGAAACTGTCCCAATCACCTTTGGGACGTGGGCCTTTGAAGCAAAGCCGATCGGGCTGATTCTGGTCTTCCATGGTTCAGGTGGGACATGGGATGCTTACGAGGTGGATTGGGGGCCTTTGTGGCCAGAGTGGGTTGGGGCTAGGTGAATGTATGTCGTCGGAGGAGGTTAGTGAGGGGGCGGCAAGTATGGTTTGAGGTGGCTTGCGTGAGAGTGTCTCGGACCCGGAGGGTGACTTGGACGGATCTCGAGCGGTGTCGAAATTTGTGCTGGGGGGCTGGCTTTTCGTTTTCAGTGAGAAGATTGTGGGATGTGATGAAAGATTTCTTTTATAAGTCGGGTTTTGAGAGGTTCCCCCGGGGGGATCAAGTGTCCGGGGGACGGAGGCGCCCCGGTTGTTTTTTCCCACTTTTTGGGAAAGGGGTTGGGGCTGGTACGGGTTTGGGGGTTTTGTTTTAACCCAGCTATGAGTTGACCTTTTTACCTATCTTTTTCCCTTTAAAGCTTCTTCGGCCCCTTTAAAAAGGGGGGGGAAAGTGGTGTCCCCCGGCAGGTTGAAGACCCGGGGGGCTTTGCAGGCGGGGGGTGGAAGTGGGGGAGGCAACCGTTGGGGTTTTGGATTCTTTTAGGCCCCAAAAGAAATTTGGGGTTTAGAGGCGGGCGGGGGGGTTTTGAACGGCGGGGTTTGGGAAAGCCCTGATGTCCCGGGGGGGGGGGATGGGGAATGCCCGAGCCCCAAAAACCCCCCTTTTTCCTTTTAAAATTTGGTTTGGGGAGTTTTAAATGGCCGGGCTTCTTGTTTTCAGGGGAAGGCGGGCCGGGGGGTTTCAGTTTATCAGTTAAACAGGGTTTTAGGAGCTGGTGGGGGGGGCTAGGGTTTGGATCCCAAAGGGATTTTCTCCAAAACTTTTTCCCGGGATTGGGGCCCGGCCCAGGGGAAAGGCCCTTGCGGGAGGGGTTTTTTTTGAGTCCGGAAGTGGTGCCCCGGGAAATTAAACGCGGGGACTTCTGACAGTTTACGGGGGGTTTAAACTCCTCCACATTGGGTTTGTGTAGGGGGTTTTTGGGAAAGAAAGGGGGGTTGCTGCTTTTTTGCTTTTTGTCCCAAAAAGTTTGATATTTTTTTAATTTTTTCCTTTAGTGCGTTCCCCCCTCCTCGTCTGGATCCGGGGGCCCTTTCCTATGTAAAATTGGGGTTGGGGAAAAAAGGGGCGGATTTTTTGGCCCGGGAAGGGGCCCCGGCAGCTAGGTATCTCTCGGAGTGGGGGCCCGTGGTGCGGGGTTGGGGGAAGGGAGGTATGCGGTGGATGGGTGGGTTTTTGGGAAAGGTTTTTGCTTTTTTGCGGGGGCTGGATAGGGGCCCCCGGATATCTTGGTTCAAACATGGGGGGGGTAACGATTTGGGGTTAGTGTCTTCTAGGGATTTGCCGGGAGAAATAAAAGTTTAAAATTTTGTTGCTTTCTGTGGCCCGGCTTTTCCGGGCATGGTTAAGTGGGGTCGGATATTGTTTTCCGAATAACTTGGGGGGGGGGGCCCCCCGCCCCGGTGGAAAGGTTTAAATGGGGCCAGAGGGGAAGGGTTTTTAAACCGTTCGGGGGGCTGGTTTTGGGGCCCCAAGGGGGGCGTATTCATACGTCTTTCAAAAATTTGGGAAAGCCCGGGGGAAAGGGCCCAATTTCCCGGGAATCCAGGGGGTTTCATTTAAAAAAACGGTTGGTTTTTTGACTTGTGGGGCCTTGGGGGTTACAGGGAGGGAAAGAAAAAGGGGAAATTGGCTTAAAGGGGGACCCCGCGTTGCATGAGGTGTCAGGGAAAACGCTCGGGGTGGGGGCCGGGGGGTTTTTTGAGGAAAAAGGTTGAGGATTTTGGGGGGGGGAGTCATTGGGGGTATAAATTTCCTCAGGTTTTGGAGAATTTTAAACCCGGCCTGGCGAAGGTGGGGCTCTTTTCAGGTGGTACCCCCTAAAAAGAGCGAATTGCCCTGGGCCATTAGTAGGGTTTTGGGGAACCCCGAGTCGGGGGAAATTGCGGGGGGGAAAGGAGGGTTTTGGGCCCCCTTCGGGGGATTTGGCCCAAAAAGGTCCCTTGGCTCCAAGCCCCTCTGCCCCAGGGGTTGTTGCATTTTCGGTTTTTTGTTTACTTGGGGCCCGGATTTTTAAAAGGGTTTGGGTTTTGGTTGAGTAAAAAGTTTTTAAAGAAAAAATTTATTTAATTTTTAAAAATTTAAAAGGGAAATGTTATGTTTGTAATTTTGTTAATAAAAAAGGGCCCGGGCGGGGGCCCATTACATTCCAGGGGGTGGCCTTGTGGTTTTTTGGGGAATGAGGGCCCCAGGGGGTAGCGTAAAGGGGGGAAAGGGGGGGGGAGGGGGGAAAGGGGGTTTTTTAAAGCCAAAAAAAAAGGGCCTCACCCTTTTTGGGGGTCATGAAAAATAAAACCCCTATTTTTATACCAGGCCCCGGGGGAAACATCACTGCGCTTTTTTTGGTCAGGGCCATTTTGCTTTTATGTTTCCTTTCTTTTTCCCCCCCAATTTTTTCTGGCAAATGCAAGAAAACAAATAGGCCCCAAAATTAAAACCCCAGGGTACGGTGAAATTTTTGCGGGCCCCAGCGAGAGCGCAGGCAAGGACTCCGCCGTCCTGTACGGTGATTGGAGCCTTTTCATCACAACAATAGAAAAAAATTCCCGTTTAATAAGAATTTCTCCACGTCTTGGGGAATTTCCCAGAATTTTCAGTTGCTTAAAAACCCCATTAACCCACTTAAGGTAATTCTATACAACCCCGGGCTCCCCTTGCTGTGGGGTGTGGAAACAAAAAAAGCTCAGCAATGAGGACACAGACTTGGATTCGGCAGAGCTCATGCAGAGGAGCTGCGTACGAGGACTTATCCCGCTGCTTTGCAATGAGGCTGAAAATCATATCACTGACCCTGGATTCATATGATAGAATAACCTGTTCTTACTATGAATCCTAAGTCCCCCATTCTGATCCTTTGGCTAAAATGTTCTTCTTAAATACTCTGTGCTGCTGGGGTTCCTTCACTTGTTAAAAACAACACCTTCGCTGCTTTTGAATACTTTGTCATGTGGTGGACCGTTCCCCATACAGCAAATTACGTTGTGACCTCCCAAAAATCGCATTCTCTCTCCTTAAAAACCTTTTATGCTAGGACCCTGCTTTTCCCACTATGTGATTCTAAGTCTGTGACCTCCCACAAGGTCAATTTAAAAATGCTAGGACTCTGCAGTGTCACCTACTATATGTAGTATTCGCTGAACTGTGGAATATGACTGGGAGTAAAGCCAAACCAGATACTCTTCTGCAGATAGGGTGTTGGCCACGCATCAGACATTGTGTCTCTCGCTAATGAGGAATTTATCCCTTTTGACTCACACAAGGTCAAACTCCTCTCCTAAAGTACATGATCCTGATTAGACAAATCAGATTTGTCCACTACAAAATATGTGAAACCAAACCAGATACTCATCTGCAGACAGCTGTTTTGGGGTGCCTCCCCCTAATGAGGAATTTTTCCCGTTTGACTCACACAAAGTCATCACACTCCTCTCCTAAAGTACCGTACATCATCCTGCTAAGACAAATCAGATTTGTCCACTACAAAAGATGTAAAACCAAACCAGATACTCATCCGCTGTTTTGGGGTGTTTTCCCGTTATCAGCCAAAAGACCCTTTTGAGCTACATCTACAGCTTCTAAAACATCTCCAAAAAAAAGGGGGAAATCTAGCAAGAGAAAAAAAAGAGGATTTTTTAAATGACTATATTTTATATTTTGCCATAGGCAAACTTAAACCTATAAGTTCTAAATTTATAAAGCACAAAAATTAACTTTTTTTATGCAAACACTAAAAGGTTTTACAAATAAAAGTTAATTTTTAGTGTTTTTATAGTTTGAGAAATATAAGGGGTTTTTACATTAAAATTTAAGTTTTAGTGCTTCATAGTTTGAAAACTGGTGAGTTTAATTTTGCCTAGGGCAAAATAGTCAATTAGAATTACACTTTTCCCAAACCAACCAGTACTCTACTCTGCACTGATGAAGGGGGCAAACACCCTGAAACAGCCGTCTGCATATGAGATCGGGTTTTTGGTTTTTTATGCCAGTATACGGGCAGTTTGGGTGAATCGGATTTGATTTAAAGGGAAGGCTACCCCCAATGGTGGCACAATTTTCTAGCTCTTTCCCTACAGCTTATTTAAACTTCAATGCAGCGAATATGGTGTTTAAGTCTCCACACACCTAAGGAGGAAATTACCCTTTGGTCACACAAAGGGTGCATACTTCTCTGTAATATACCCACCCGGCCCCTTTATTAGGGCACCATGTAGTAACGGGTCGGACCCCCTTTTGCCTTTAGAACTGCCTCATTTTCGTGGGATAGATTCCACAAGGGGTTTTCAACGATGAAATTGGTACCAAGGGGCCCCAAAAAGTGCCAAGAAAATATCCCCCACATGACACCACCACCCCCACTAACCGTTGATACAAGGCAGGATGGATCCATGCTTTCATTTGTTGACGCCAAATTTGACCCTACCATCCCAATGTGCAGCAGAAATCGGACTCATCAGACCAGGCAAAGTTTTTCCAATCTTCTACTGTCCCAAATTTGATGACTTGGGCAAATTGGAGCCTCAGTTTCCTGTTTTAGCTGAAAGGAGTGGACCCCGGGTGGTCTTCTTGCGTAGCCCATCTGCCTCAAAGTTGCCTACTGTGCGTTAGAGGCTCTTCTGCCTACCCTTTGGGTTTTAACGGGTGGGTATTTGAGTACGTTGCCTTTCCCATCAGCTCGAACCAGTTGCCTTTTTCCTTTGACCTCTGGCATCAACAAGGGATTTCCGCCACAGGCTGCCCCCACTGGATGTTTTTTCTTTTTCGGGCCCTTTTCCCGTAAACCCTAGAGAGGTTGTGCGGAAAATCCCGGGGGATCAGCAGTTTTTGAAATATCAACCACCCTTTGGCACCAACAACCCCTGCCAGTTTTAAAGGCATCAAAACACCCTTTTTTCCCCTACTGATGCTCGGTTTTAAATGCAGGAGATGTTTGACCATGTCTACTCCCAAAAAACACTGATTGCCGCCATGTGATTGGCTGATTGAAAATTTGGTTAAAGAGAGGGTTGGGCAGGTGTAAACCCAATTTAAAATGGCGGTGAGTGTACTTTTCCCTTTGGACAAACCAAAATTTTTCAACAGGAAAAAAAAGTTGTTCTTTTTTAGCTCCATTCCCCTTTCTCATACAATAACTATAATTCCCAAAAACCGGCTTCTGTCACGGACAGCGCCACAGCTCGTGGGCGCGTTCGTTCCCCCTGCCCGGTTCCCGCCAGGGGGGGAGTGGCCCCCCTGGTCCCGGGGCGGGGTGTGGGCGCACTCGTTCCCCGGGTTTGGTACTCCCCCACCGCGCTCCTGACTCCCCTGCTTCCTGTGCCAGCCGCTGGTGCATCCCCGCCCCTAGGGCGCACCGGGGTTTGGCTTTTTAGGATTTTAAAAGGGGCCCGCGCCGGGTAATTGGCGGTTGCCGTCCGCTGACCCCTTTTTAACGCTCCTCCTTTGGGAGTCCCCGCTGGGTCTTTAGTGCCCTTGGGCCCATTGGAAAACGTTTCTGTTTCGTCTGTGTTTTTTCCCTACTGCCTAGCTCCCTCCTTCGCCATGAACCTTTGCCCCCTTCCCGACCCACCACCCCGTCCCCCACCCTTTCAAATTTTTTACCCCGCTTTCCCTTTGGTGCCCCGCAAGCAAGTCAAAACCCGTGGAAGAACCTGGGGTTTCCGCCGCAGCAAGTCATTTTTCCTTTGCGGGGGGCTTGGTGAAAACAGTACCGAGGGGAGGTTTTTCCGGGGAAAAAGCGAAGTCAGGACAAAGAACACGATCCAAAAACAGCTCAACAACGGTTTGTTTTACTGAATTTTTGGAACAAGTGGTGAAAACCCCCAAACAAAATTCACAAATACTATCCCCGGGCCCCCTGTGTGCACAGCGCGCCGCCCGAATGTACTCTCTGGATGCCTGTAAATTTACCTAAACCCTGGGGTTCGGAAAGGCCGATAAACCCCTTACCTTCTTAATCCCGTAAGCACCAACGGGGAACAATTGTGTGTGGGGGCAGTTGCAGGGGCTGTGGTCAGAAAAGCAGCTTAAATATTTACCCCCCCCTCCCCCCAAAAAACCCCTGACACAAACTTTCCCCACAGTGAAAAGGTTCAAATAGCTAATGGTGTTTAAAATCAAAAATCCCCAATCCTGAACGGAGGATGTATTTTTTGGGAACCCTCCTTTGGCCCGTAACTGAGCCAAAACTAAACTTTTTAGGCCTTTCACAGTCCGAGCCGTTGGGTGCACGCATCCGCTGAGGTCCTTAAAGATGGCCCCAATCCCGTCCCCGGGGCGTGGATGGAATGGATGGTCCCCGGTGCAGGCAGTCCTCTCTATCTGGTAGTTGTCCTTTTGTCAGGGGTTCTCTCTCTCCTCTGCGATGGGCTGTATGACAGTCAGGGTCTCCTCTTCCCCTGGAACGATGTAATCCTGGCTCCTTAGCTCTTTTTGTCTGTTTCCTCGAATTCGGCCTTCTCAAAAGGCTGCTTTTTTTATGGCCAGTCTTATACCATGCCCCCCCTTTGAAAATGGAAACTGGACATAGCGGCATCTTGTGGCCAAACAGTAGAATACAAAAAACCTTTTTACAACTGTCATGCAGGGGTTTTACTTAGAAAAAAAAAGGAGGCTGCCCCACTACCCACCTACTTAGACTCCACTCCCTGGTGCGGGCTTCCCCACGCTTGGGGTGCCCCGCGATCCAACCCTCTGTTACAGCTTCTGTAAATAGAGAAAATTATTCACTATATTTACTATTTTGATGGCAAATTTAAAACTCTCTCAGTTCTAAATCTAAAAACTAATTTTATTAGTATAACTTTAACCCTTTACACACTATTTAAAAAACCTGATTTCTCCCCCTTCAATTTTTCCCTTCCACTTCAAGGAATAATCCCTTTATTAAAATTTTGGTAAACCCCACTACAACGGGAAAACCCCTTATATATACACCTTTTTATAACCAAAGGGATCAAAGCATCCTACTTGGGCATTGCCCTAATCTAATACACAAAACAAAAAGGGGGCCCCTTGTGACACCCTCGCCGGGTGATACTTTGTAAGGCAGAAATCACAATTTTAAAAAGTCATGCCTGACCTCCCCAACATGTTTCACCACTAACCCTTTCTTCATCAGGGGAAGAGGGCGGTCCGGTTTTTTGGGGATTATTTGAGCAATTTTTTTTCTTCCTATAAAGTCAACCTATTGTATTCCCATTCTAGCAAGTCTATGCCAAGATGGATAGATTCCTTTCCTCATACCCCCTTTGTTCATTGTTTAAAGAACTTTCATGATTACAAGAAAGACCCCAAAAAACTTATGAAGACATGAAATACACAAACTACAAGCCCTTGAGTTTTCCCCGACGCTCGTGTCATGTTCCTAAAACAGAGGCTCCTCAGCCACCGAACGCTGCTCAACAAATTTCCATCTCAATCACAATGTTCTTGAAGAGCAACTTTACAGTATAAAAGTGAAAAGATTCTGAGATGCCAGATTTTTTTTTTTTTCTTGCATTAACTTGAAATTCATTTCATGGCCTAAGCTCGAAGCTTTAAATGAATCTCGACCGGGATCAAAAGGGATCAGAGTCTCTCATCTCTAATAAAAGTCGCTACATCTCTGCACAACTTCAGCCGTAAGTCAGGATTAAAAGTTCTGTGCCGGAGCGGAGAGGACGACCATGAAGTAAAGACACGAGATGCACTAATAA
>JAODAL010069083.1:0-16517 GCA_025379985.1 Phyllomedusa bahiana | reverse complement strand
CACGGGGGGGAAAACTGCTCCGGTCATGCAGCAAAAAAGTTTGGTGGTTTTTCCCCGCGCCAACTGAAATCGGAACCATGGTGGGGGACAATGGGGGGAACTGGTGTCCGGGCTACCAGGGGGATGGTCCATCCCCCTGCATGGCGCAGTTTTAAAATCGGGTTTGTGAAAAGGTTTAAAAGTTTCCACCGATCTTCAGAAGTTTAAAAAAGGCCAGGAAAGGTGCATGACTTATCCTTCCCTAAAAAGGGCCAGGAACACCCCCCTCGAGTTGCGGGGAGAACGGCCTCCCCAACACCTTGTTGCGATGTTTCCCCCTTTGGAATTCCAGCCTGCACATTTGGGAGACTTTTTAAAACAGAGAAAGGCCAAACGATTTTTTGATGATCCAGGCGGCAGGAGTACTCCCTGTGAAACCCCTTTGATGTCAGCCAGTGGCAGCTCTGGGAAAACCCCTTTGCCTTTTGTTGAGGCCATTCGAGGAGGCACTTTTTTGTCAGTCGCCGGGACTACGGATGAAAAAAGTATTCCACTGCTTCATGTCCTGGAACAGATGCTAAAAAATCTGTCTGGGCAGGGGATGGAGACGTGGCGACTACATTCGGGCCAATGAGCCCGGTGGGATGAAATGGGGAGGAGGAGGAGGGGGGGGACTTTGGAGAGAAGCTTGTTGGTGAAATGAGGGGTTTTTTTTTCTACCCAGGTGAAAAGAGAGGAGGAGCGGGAGCAGGGGGGGTGAGGGAGATGAGGAAGACGGGGCAGATGACCCGAAAGCACCGTGGCGTATCAGTGGAGATGGAGGCAGGGACCCCCTCGGAGTCACTTGTGCAGATGGCCCGCGCATGCTATTTCCCGGTGGACGGGCCGAATAGTCAGCATCGGAGAGGATGTTCGGGCTCCCACCCTTTTGGGACCCTCGCTACCGGTCCAAAAGGGACCCCTTTTTTCCCAGTATTGAGAGGGAGACAAACCAAATACTATAGGGAATCCTTTGTAGTCAGTTGGCCGCTGTTGTGCGGCATGTCCCTCCTCTGACAGTCTGACCGGGGGGGGGTTTTTCAGGCCCCCGTATCTGCCCGGCTGCCGGGGGAAGGTGGGGGGGGGGGGGGCGTACCGTCCTCAGCAGCAACCTAAGTCTGGTCATGATGAGCAGCTTCCTTCCCGCCTGTGAGGAGGGCACCGCCAGCAGCAGAACCTGGAGCAGACCCTGAACCAACAGGTGGGCCTACTTGGAAAGCCCCTTTCCACCCTTAGAAGTCCGTGGCTCTGGGGAGCCAAATGGGTGTGTCCCCCAACTTGCCGGGTTTTCGGGAGAAGCTGTCCTGCCCGGCCCGTAGGGTTGGCATCAGAGGGGTGTTCAGTGCGGCGGGGGCCCTCGTTACCCAAGGAGAACCCCGCTTGTCCCCGGGAAAAGTGGAACAACTAAAATTTTAAGATGAATCAGGCGGGTCGGCCAGGATTTCCACACACCAATGCCTTAGGCAGTCAGACTACATCATGCCATGAACGCCTCACCCAACTGGTGAGAATGAAGTCTGGGTTTTTAAAATACCTGCCTCAGCCATATTCTGATGCCGCCCACCCGCCAGTGCCCCACCATTGCTGCCAGTTTCTCCATCTGCCCCAACCATCTTTAACCAGGGACTGGTATTGCCACCCCCCACCTCCACACTCTGTGTTGAGCCACTGTCTGACCTCCTACTGCTGTGTTGCTGGTGCCATGACTACACCTGTGTCATTGTGCCACTGGTCTGACCTCATGCTGCTGCTGCCGTGACTACACACTGTTGTCATTGTGCCACTGTCTGACCTCATGCTGTGCTCTGGCTGCTGCCGTGACCTAGACACCGTGTCATTGTGCCACAGTCTGACCTCATGCTGCCTGCTGTGGCTGATGCCATGACCTACACACTGTGTCGATTGTCCACTCTGTGGCCCTACTCATGTTTTTGCACTCCAGAATGTCATTTGTGCCCTGTCTGACCTCATGCTGCTTGCTGAGGCTGCTGCCGTGACCTACACCACTGTGGCATGTGCCACTGTCTGACCTCATGCTGCTGCTGTGCCTGTGCCGTGATCTACCACACTGTGTCATTGTGCCACTGTCTTTTGCCTCATTGCTGCTCTTGCTGTGGCTGCTGCCGTGCCTAACACTCGTCATTGTGCCACTGTTGACCTCATGCTGTTTGCTGTGGCTGCTGCCAGAGGGACCTACACACTCTGTTCATTGTTGCCACTGTCTGACCTCATGTTGCTGCTGTGGCTGCTGCCGTGACTACACACTGTGTCGCTATTGTCCCAATCTCTGCTTCTCCTGTTTTGCCAAATCCAGAATGTCATTGTGACACTGTCTGACCTCATGTGCGCTGTTGGCTGGCTGCCGTGACCTACACACTGTGTCATTGTGCCACTTGTCTGACCTCATGCTGCTGCTGTGGCTGCTGCCGAAACCTACACAATGTGTCATTGTCCCACTCTGGGGCCCTACTCCGTTTTTGCCCCTTCAGAATGTCTTATCCCACTCTCTGACCTCATGCTGCTGTGGTGCCCCCCGTAAACCTCCACATCTGTCACTGATGTTGCCACCTGACCCTTCGCTTTTTTTTTTTTTTTTTTCCCTTCGCTGTCATGCTTTTTCAGGCTACTTTCCCCCCTTTCATTTTTTTGGTCGTTTTGCCCTTTTAAGTAGTTTTTTTCCCTTTTTTTTCGACAAATTTTAAAATCGGAAAGGGTTTTTTTAGGGTGACAAATTTCCGATCATCGATATTTAAGGTTAAAAATCTGAGCATATCTATTAAGACGCGCCCTTTTTTGGGGCTTCCCGTAATTTTGGCGGCCACAAATCAATTTCGAAAAGAGCGGGGGGAGTGTGTGCACGTCATGACTGGGATGTGTATGGGTTTCGATTGGCTGGAAAAAACACATGACTGTTTTACATAGAACACGTTTCCTGTTTCAGCTCAGGGTCTCTCACGTCCATAGGGATAGGACCCGCGCTCTGCCGTGGCCAAACGCTCAGCGAAATTGTCTATTTCGCACAGAGAAACCCCTACTATTAGCTGTGATCCCTTCAATTTAGTTATTATTTGGATTTGAAGATTTTTTTGAGTTAGCTAGGAATTTTAAAACAGCATCTACCGCGTAAATTCAAAGGGGGGGGGGAGCAGGGGGGGGGGGCCCCGGGGGGGAAACAGACAAACTCTACATAAAAACAGGTAAGTTCACCAAGACTTATGTAGACATTGTAGTTGAATTTCTTTATTATTAACAGTTTGTTATTGAAATTTTTCCTAGATTTTGGGGCAGCCTGAACTTATATTGGATACACATCATTTCTAGTAACTGCAGGTCTCTTTGTTAGGTGCAAAACTCCACTTTAATTATCAGTATACCTTCAGATATGTGTTCATTTTAATTTTACCCCTTACACCCGTGACTGTTGATATAAACCACCTTGCAGTTAAATTACAATCCAGCAATCTTGTATGTCAGCACAGGTTGTTTGTTGCCAAAAATACGTGTATCATACGAAAACATAACAGTTACGTGTTTTTTGACTTTTTCGCACCCAGCATTGTTTATTGACGCAGATCCACGTAAATTTAAAACAGCAATTCTATATTCACCACAGGTGAATTGAAAGGTGCAAAAAATACCGTTTATTATACCAAAACATAACAGTTACGTGTTTTTTGACTTTTGCGCACCCAGCATTGTTCATTGAAGCAGCATCCACGTAAATCTTAAAACAGCAATTCTATATTCACCACAGGTGAATTGAAAGGTGCAAAAAATACCGTGTATCATACGAAAACATAACAGTTACGTGTTTTTTTACTTTTGCACACCCAGCATTGTTCATTGACGCAGCATCTACGTAAATCTTAAAACAGCAATTCTATATTCACCACAGGTGAATTGAAAGGTGCAAAAAATACCGTTTATTATACCAAAACATAACAGATACAGACATAACAGACTCCTTTTCCCGGCACTTTTTAATCTGGGGGTCAGACAGGTTTAATGGTCATACTGCGGTCCAGGACAGGTATAGTCAATGTCCAGTGAAACTAAAATGGTGGTTGAAAGACTCCTTTTTGCGGCACTTTTTAAATCTGGGGGTCATGCAGGTTTGGGGCTCATGCTGCGTTCCAGGACAGGGATATTCAATGTCCAGTTCAAGTAACATGATGGTTCAAATCATACTGCCTTCTGGCACTTTTTAATTTGTGGGTGATGCAGGTTTAAGGGTCAGGCTGTGGTAGAAGACAGGGATAGTGAATGGTCTGTGACTTATTTTCTGTGACTTTTATAACCTAAGTGTGTTGCCTAAGATGTAGCACGTATCCATTTGACTGTTGTGGATGTTAATTTCAGCTTCTCCAGCCTTGTTTGGGTGTAATAATGAAGGTGTTGTTGCTCTCCCATAGACTTTAATGGTAATCGCTCATAATCGATGCTCACTATCGAAAAACCTTATCGATAGCGGCCGACTATCGACTATCGCTCGATCTCGATAGCCAACGCAATCGCTCAACACTACTCTTAAGTGCCCAGGGAATTTTATAGTGAAGCGATTCTAAAAGCGGCGGCAGTCATCTGCGTGTCATACTAAAACACAACATTGTATGAAGACCAAACCAAGCTCCCTCTGCATATTTAAGCATGGCACAACGTTCTACAGCACCCTGCAGGCTCTGTGCAGCCTGCAAATAGCTGTTTTGTAACGTGATTCGTCCCGAAGTAATTCGGAACGAAGTTATTTTTTGTCGTGAAATCCGGCGAAGTGAACGAACCGAATTTCGGGAAATTCGCCCATCTCTAGTGACAATCTATTACTATCACGCCATTTTCAGCGTTTCCTGTAATTTTTGCGGCCAGCAAATCAGCTTAGAACATAGAGCAGGGTGAGCTGGGTGTGCGACGTCATGACTGTGATGTTTATGGTTGTCATTGGCTGGAAAAATCACATGATCCAATAGTTGCAAACAATGCCGTATATTAGCAGTGCACACGTTATAGTCCCAGCCGTTAGGAGTACCTTGCTTAGTCTCCCCTATATAAATCAAAAACGTACACATAGGCTGTATGGACAAAACATTGAACTTTACTTCATTTTTATAAATTGGTGCATAAAAGACATAGTTCTATGACGAACACCTTAGGCAATGAAAAACATATGAAAACGTGGCAGTACTTAGCTGTATAGCTTCTCCTGTTTAGGAGGTGAGTGATAGTCCCATAGTAGACTAGTAGGAGCCGATCATGCTGAGTTGCAGCCCAGTGCCGCCATGTAATGACGCGACGTTTCGGAAGGCACGCCTTCCTTTCTCAAGCATGCGTTGTATCGCCAAATGCGCTGAGAAACGCGTTGTATGTTTTAAATAAATTTTATATGACACTACTAATGGTGGCTGTGCCCAAGTGTCATTAGTATATTTTTAGCTTCCACGGCTAGCGCTAGATTCCTCTTCTATATTGTTTTCCTGCCAAGCATGCGTTGTAAAGGCACGTCATCCTCTTTATTCACTGACCATGATTACACAGGTGTGCATGTCATGTTATCTATACTAAAACCAATATACTAACATCACTGTTAAAGAACAATATAAATATCTCACGCTTAGAGGCCATGAAAAGGGTCTAGGAGCATAGGTTAGATAGTGCATGAGTTACAAAGAGCAACGTAGTCTCAAAGACTGCGTTAACCCCTTTGGTGCAATTGTAGTCCATTGTTGCAATCCAATACGCCTCCCCTCTGTAGTAACCTAGTTTTATTTGGCATCTATCTGAGATGTTCACTTGTTCAAGTACACACCAACGTAAATCACAGATATTATGTTGGTATTCATTGAAATGTTTCGCTACAGTTGTTTCACCAAATTTTGTGGGTACGTCTGAGCTATCTTTTTTATTTTTAAAATTTCTAATAGCACTTTTATGTTCCCCTATCCTAATTCTCACTGGGCGGCTGGTCTGTCCTATATACCATTTGCTACATGGACATTTTAACATTTAGATTACGTTGTTGCTGGTGCAACTAAAATATCCTTTTAATGGTATATCATATCCCTGATGTGGATGTTTAATTGTTGAACCTTTAATAATGGAGGAACAGTTGTTGCATGATAGACAAGGATGTGTCCCATTACGTTTAGTCCGAAGGATTTTTTGTCTAGAAATCTGTGTAGGGCGCAAATCTGAATGTATAAGGCTATTGCCTATTGTTTTACCACGTTTATATATGAAACGTGGTTTGTCCCTAAACAGATGTCCAAACTTGGGGTCAGATTGTAGCAAGTGCCAATTATGATTAATGGCATTTTTTATGATGTTAGAATGCTTATCATACGTGGAAATGAAATTAAATCTAGGCTGTTGCTTAGTCGTTACTTTCCCTTTAAGAAACTCGTCTCGATTTTTTGCTCTGATTTCTAAACCTATCTGTACCAATTTTTTCTCATTGTAACCTCTTTTCACGAATTTGTTGACCAATTCCTGCATTTTTAAATCATACGTATCAATATCTGAGCAAATGCGACGTGCCCTTTCATTTTGGCTTTTTGGTATGCCATAAAATATTGAAGGAGTATGAAAACTTGATCGATGGAGATGTTATGCGTTCTGTGGGTTTTAGAATATAGCGTTGTTTGGAATGTATTACTACATGAGTCCCTAATAATTTTAACATCCAAATATTCTATTTCAGACTTCTGAATATTTATGCTCAAATTAATCAATGGATGTCGAGAATTGAGATACCCCACAAATTCATTTAGTTGTTTCTCATTCCCCGTCCACATTAAGATGACGTCATCGACATAACGCTGCCACAACTTTATATGTGTGGAAAATTCCGATGTATGTACATGATCAATTTCAAACCTGATCATGAAAAGATTGGCTGCACTAGGCGCGACAGGCGAGCCCATAGATAAGCCTTGGATCTGTAAAAAATATTCATTTCCAAATCGAAAATATTTTTTTAGCAGCACCAAATCGAATAACGTCATCAAAAGTTATGTGTCTATTGGTTAAAGTACATCATGCATTAGAGCTTCTCTGACTGCCTGTACGCCCAAATCATAAGGTACGTTTGTATATAGTGACTTAATATCAAGTGTGACATGAACGTGACGTCATCACACTCCACGGTTTGAATTTTTTTAAGAAATTGGGTAGTATCAGTAAGACAAGAAAGTTCTTTTTTATATATGTTTCTGTAGAAAATCATCTATGTAAACTGCCAGGGGCTCTAAAAGAGAGCCCATGCCAGACACGATGGGTCTACATGGTGGTGACATCAGGTCCTTGTGCACCTTTGGTACAAAATAGATAATAGGAACCCGAGGATGGGTTACTGTTAATAAATTCTTTGTGTTTAGATCAATAATGTCTGAAGTAAATGCTTCCTCCAACAATGTATCAATTTCTTGTTTAATTTCAATTGTGGGATCATAGGTTAATTTTCTATACACTTCAGCATCTAATAGATGTTCATTCGCTTTGTTTACATAAAAATTCCGGTCTATGATAACTGTTGCCCCCCCTTTATCGGCTTTTTTTTATAATTAACTCCTTATTTTGAGACAACTCCTGAAGTGCTCTTGCCTCAGGAGGGGAAAGGTTATCATGGACATACGGAGCAATTCTTCCATTTTTTAGTAACATCATTAATGACAATTGAGAAAATACTTCCAAAGTAGAGTTTTGCAACAATGGATCAAATTGACTTTTTTTACTTAAACGCCTTGATAGTCTTGAACATTCCACACTATCTTGATTTTCTTTATTATAGAACATCTTAAGCCTAATTGACCGACACAATTTGTAGAAATCCACTTGAAATTGAAAAAGATCATTTTGTTTCACAGGAACAAATTCAGTCCTTTGTTTAGGAGTTTAGTTTGTTCAGCTGTCAACGTATGTGTGGAGATATTTATGGCTAACGATTCTACTTCTTCTTCTGCGTTTTGTACGCTCCTGGAGGGCGACCCCATCCTCTGTTCTGGTCTGGACTGGAGTGTTTTCTTTTGGTTCGTCTGTGAACTCAACATCTCTAAAAAAGGTTGGTCTTGTTCGCACGCTGCAATTTTTCATAGAGCTGTCTGATGTATTACTTGACATTTCAGAGGTTTGGTCACTTCTCTTAGTGAATTTTCGTTGTTGTCGTTTACTGGATCTATCTTCAGACCAATTATAGACTCTGTTGAATTGATAGTCTTTTGTATCTCTTTCATATTTTTTCAATTTATTCTGTAGTAGTAGAGATCGTAGCTTTTCCACATTGCTGTTTAATTCATTATGCGTTTTTTCATATTGGTCGATATCCACAGTCAATTTATATTCATTATCACAAATTTCAATTTCTGTTTTAGTATTTTTCATTGCCAACTGAAGGTGTCGTATAGTTAGGAGCATTAGATCCAAAGAATATCGGTTGGATATGGCAGTCCATTTTTCTCTATATTCTTGGTCTTCTTTAAGTAAAATAGGTTGAAGATTGCTCCTCAGGCCTCTAGGTATTCTTAGGGCTTTCACATACTCAGTTAGAGTCGACGCATGTAGTGTTAAACTGGTTTCTTTGCGCATCAGCTGTTCCAGTTTTTTGGTATAATTAGTTACAGGTTCCTTTTCATTCGTATGTAGGGAAAGACCAGCCGCCTCAGCTTGCTGCAAAATCACATTTCTATCGGCTTCCGTGAACATGAACATTTCAGCCCTGTTCACAGTGAGATTATTGATCTCGTCAAAAGACATGGTGAAAAAATATATCGCGTACGGCTAGCAAGGAAAAATACTTTATCCAATAATTGCAAACAATGCCGTATATTAGCAGTGCACACGTTATAGTCCCAGCCGTTAGGAGTACCTTGCTTAGTCTCCCCTATATAAATCAAAAACGTACACATAGGCTGTATGGACAAAACATTGAACTTTACTTCATTTTTATAAGTTGGTGCATAAAAGACATAGTTCTATGACGAACACCTTAGGCAATGAAAAACATATGAAAACGTGGCAGTACTTAGCTGTATAGCTTCTCCTGTTTAGGAGGTGAGTGATAGTCCCATAGTAGACTAGTAGGAGCCGATCATGCTGAGTTGCAGCCCAGTGCCGCCATGTAATGACGCGACGTTTCGGAAGGCACGCCTCCCTTTCTCAAGCATGCGTTGTGAAGGCACGTCATCCTCTTTATTCACTGACCATGATTACACAGGTGTGCATGTCATGTTATCTATACTAAAACCAATATACTAACATCACTGTTAAAAACAATATAAATGTCTCAAGCTTAGAGGACATGAAAAAGGTATAGGAGCATACTTTATATAGTGCATAAGTTACAAATAACAACGTAGACTCAAAGACTCATTTAACCCCTTTGGTGCAATTGTGTCCATTGTTGCAATCCAATACGCCTCCCTCTGTAGTAACCTAGTTTTATTTTGGCATCTATCTGAGATGTTCACTTGTTCAAGTACACACCAACGTAAATCACAGATATTATGTCGGTATTCATTGAAATGTTTCGCTACAGTTGTTTCACCAAATTTTGTGGGTACGTCTGTTTTTAACAGTGATGTTAGTATATTGGTTTTAGTATAGATAACATGACATGCACACCTGTGTAATCATGGTCAGTGAATAAAGAGGATGACGTGCCTTCACAACGCATGCTTGAGAAAGGGAGGCGTGCCTTCTGAAACGTCGCGTCATTACATGGCGGCACTGGGCTGCAACTCAGCATGATCGGCTCCTACTAGTCTACTATGGGACTATCACTCACCTCCTAAACAGGAGAAGCTATACAGCTAAGTACTGCCACGTTTTCATATGTTTTTCATTGCCTAAGGTGTTCGTCATAGAACTATGTCTTTTATGCACCAATTTATAAAAATGAAGTAAAGTTCAATGTTTTGTCCATACAGCCTATGTGTACGTTTTTGGAAAAATCACATGACCTCGTTTTGCATAGACCAGCGTTTCCTGTTCAGCATCAGTCTTAAAGTGTCTAACATTAGAGCAAGACATCTGCTGTTGTTCTCTCAATACAGCTCAGCTCACAGACACAGTTATTATCTTTATTCATACAGACAACTATGCTTCTAGCTGTGAACATTAGAATATAGGTAGATTAGAGAATTTCAGTTCTTATTTAGTTAGACAGAGACTTTTAAAGAAGCATCTAGCACTGTCTAGCCACGTGGGGGAGGGGTGGGATTTGTGTCAGACGGACGGACAGACAGACAGACAGGCTTTGGAAAGGAGGGTGCATATTGTGCAGCCCAGACTCTGCTTTGAATCTGCCTTGAAATGGCATTTTTTTGCCACTTTTTGGCCAGCACACCTCGCACCTGAGGTGAAATTGTACCTTTTATTTTGTGCATCCCAGTTTTTTTCAAAAAGCCACGATGTACAACAATTTTGATACAGAAATTTTCTAGTAACTGTTCTCGTTTGATATTGCTGCAAAAAAACGCAATTTCTCATCCGTGTAACTTTTAAATAGCTGTATTGCACTTTGGTACGCCCCAGTTTTTTTCAAATAGCCACATTGTACGCCAATATAGATACAGAAATTTTCAAGTAACTGTTCTCATGTGTCATTGCTGCAAAAAACGCAATTTCTCATACGTGTAATTTTTAAATAGCTGTGTTGCACGTGGTGCGCCACAGTTTTTTTCAAATAGCCACCTTGTACTTAAATTTGGATACAGACATTTTGTAGTAACCGTTGGTGTATTTCTTTGGTGCAAAAACCTCATTTTGTTATCTGTATATCTTTTAATTAGCTGTATTGCGCGTGGTGCTTCACTTGTTTTTTTCAAATAGCCTAGTTTTTCGCCAATTTTGATAGAAAATTTTTCTTGAAACTGTTCTCGTTTGTCATTGCTGCAAAAAACGCAATTTCTCATCCGTGTAACTTTTGAATAGTTTTATCGCGCTCGGTGAATCTCAGTTTGGCGCAGATAGCGCACTTGTATGATAGTTTGCTGAAAACGATCAATTCCTAGTCCTACTGGGTAGTTGTAAATCCCTGGTACTGAAGGAAGAACACTGTTGATTTGGTCTTACGGTTCTTCCACCAGACCGCATTTCACAGGTATTTGATAGAAACAATTCTGTTTCTAATCCTAGTTGGCTGTTTGAACTTAGCGGGATTTAAGAATAGCTGTGATTTACCGTCTTTCAATAAGAGACTGTCAAAAACTCTTCCATACCTTTTTACATTTTTATCTTTCTGAACATGAAGCGAAATGCAGGTGGTAAGCTTGCAATGAGGGGTGTAGGATATGGAGGTAGAGGTACGAGAGAAGGTGCTCCTTCCAGTGCTGGCGACAACACGCAAGCCAGCGGATCGCCGGTTTCAGGACCATCAGGCCTGTCATGGCTGCGTCGGTGCCCTGGGAATCTCAGTAACGAACAGCATCGCCAATCTGTTCTTCAGTGGTTAATGCAACCAGCATGCTGCAGTCCAGCACAGGTATAGTCAATGTCCAGATCAACTACAATGGTGGTTCAAAGACTCCTTTTTCCGGCCCTTTTTAATCTGTAGGTCAGACAGGTTTTAGGGTCATGCTGTGGTCCAGGACAGGTATAGTCAATGTCCAGTTCAAGTAAAATGATGGTTCAAATAATACTGCCTTCTGGCCCTTTTTAACTTGTGGGTCATGCAGGTTTAATGGTCATACTGTGGTACAGGACAGGGATATTGAATAGTCTGTGACTTTTTTCTGTGACTCTGTTGCCTAATTGTCTTGCCTAAGATGTAGCACATATCCAGTTTACTGTTGTGGATGTTAATTCCAGCTTCTCCACCCTGTTTGGGTGTAAGAATGAAGGTGTTTTTCCTCTCCCATAGACTTTAATTGTCATTGGCGATAATCTGTATCGACTATCGGATATCGTCATGATAATTGCCGATATCGACTATCGAATCGATAACGATAGTTGACACAATCGCTCATCACTAGTAGCAACACATCACTAAAATAGAATAAAAGTGAAAAAATTTAAGTAAAAAACATACCACATAGACAGCATGCCGGACTTGAATTGAAACCCAAAAAACACCTATTTTTACAACCATATGCTAAAAAAAACTGTGAAACACTTGTGGGCCCAAAATGCACAGTATAGCCCTATATGAATTTTGTGAGGAGTATTGTTTCGAAAATGGAGTGACTTCTGAAAGGTTTCACGATACTGGTAATTTGGGACTTTGCAAATGCGACATGGCATCTACTATAATCTGTTTTTCAAAAGCCAAAAAGCACTCCTTTCCTTATATTTCATGCCATATACCTATTTTCACAACCATATGCTAAAAAAAACTGTGAAACACTTGTGGGCCCAAAATGCACAGTATAGCCCTATATGAATTCTGTGAGGAGTATTGTTTCCAAAATGGAGTGACTTCTGAAAGGTTTCACCGATACTGGTAATTTGGAACTTTGCAAATGTGACATGGCATCTACTATAATCTGTTTTTTCAAAAGCCAAAAAGCACTCCTTCCCTTATATTCCTGCCATATGCCATATTTTTGGGGAAAAATATTTTTTTTTATTTTCATGTTCCAGTGGTACAATAAAATCTGTGAAACTTAACGTGGGGTCAAAATACTCACACCCCACTGAATATATTCCTTAATTGGTGTAGTTTCCAAAATAAGGACTTCTTATGGGTGTTTATTAAGTTTTAGCACCTTAGCTTGTCAGCAAACCTGAAATGGTGCCTAAAATATATCCTTATAAAAATGAGACTCCAAAATCCACTAGGTACTCCTCCTATTCTGAGACCTAATGCGGAGACAAATATCACACTAGTGCAACGTATAGGATATTTCTAAAAATAGGGGAGGTAGTGAAATCGATATTGAGTGATCTTTCCCTGTTAACTTTTACTGTGTTCCACTGAATGGATTAAAATAAAAAACTACAAAAAAGCTAAATTTTGAAGCTTCACCACGACTTTGCTTTAATTCATGTGAAACATGAAGAGGGTTAATAAATCTCCTAAATGTTTTCAATTCTTTAAGGGTTTAAATGGAGCCATTTATTGGGTGTCTAACATACAGGCCCCTCAAAGTCCTTTCAGAAATTAACCCCTTAACGACTTTAGACGTATGCATACGTCCTGGTCGTTTGGGGTTAACGCACCTGGACGTATGCATACATCCTGGACATCGTGCAAGCTCTAAAGCAGAGTTCGCACGATCGCTGCAGTATGTCAACTGTATATTGCAGCTGACATCCCGCAGCATCGGCCCCAACTGGAGATCACGCCGGTGGGGCCCATAAACCCCTTAATTATCGCAACCAATAGGTCGCAATAACTAAGGGAGACGCAGGAGAAGCGATCTCCTGCGTCTCTGTCGGCGCTAGCAGCCACACGATCATGCATGATCGTGCAGCTGCTGTATTCATTCTATACCTTCCGGGTTGTCTGTAACGTCACCATGCCCGTATCATGACTGACAGTTGCTATGTAAACCAGTACACAGCAGTAAGCTGTGTATTGATTTCTAGTACAAAAAATATTTTCCCTATGGGGAAAAGTAAAATTAAAGGTGAAAAAGTAAAAAAAAATGTGAAAAAGTAAAAAAAAGTGAAAAACAGTAAAACACGAAAAATAAAATTAAAACACGTACACCACCCTTTTTCCCTTTATAAACGCCAATTGTCCCAAAAAAGATAAAAAATAAATAAAGTACACATATTTGGTATTGCCGCATGTGTAACAACCTACCCTATAAATTTATCATGTTATTTAACCCGCATGGTGAACACAGTAAAAAAAAAACCTAAATAAACAGTCACAGAATTGCAATTTTTGTTCATCCTGCAGCACATAAAATGGAATAAAAAGCGATCAAAAGTACATATAAACACAAAAGTGATGCCAATTAAAAATGTCGGTCCATCCCGCAAAAAAAAAGCTTTGTAAATGGGACCTGGCACCTACCAAAATCTTTGTTCCAAAAGCCAAATAGTGTTCCTTCCCTTGTACGCCCTGCCATGCGCCCAAACAGCAATTTACACCCACATGTAGGGTATTGCCGAACATGAAAGAAATTGTGTAAGAAACTTTGGTGGGCTTTTTTCCTGGATTCCTTGTAAAAATGAAACATTTTAAGCTAAAACTGCAGATTGATGGAAAAAAAATAATTTGACATTTTCATAGCCTAATGCTAAAAAAAAAATAATTGTGAAACACCTGTGGGGCATATATACTCTGCAGCCCTGGATATATTCCTTAGGGGGTGTAGTTTCCAAAATGAGGTCTTTTTAAAGGTGTTTATTAAGTTTTAGCACCTTAGGGTGTCCACAAACCTATAATGCCGCCTAAATAAAATCGTAATGAAAATGAGACCCCAGAGTTCAGTAGTTGCTCCTCTTACTCTGAGGCTTGTGGTTGAGCCAGATAGTGAACTAAGGCTACATATGGAATATCTCTGAAAACAACAGAATCTCGGGAATCAATATTAAGTTGTATTCTCCTGGTCACATCTACCGTATTCCAGCGAATAATGGATAAAAATTGAAAATCTGCCAAAAAAGTAAAATATTGAAATTCCACATCCACTTGTACAAGGGCGTACAAGGGAAGGAGCACTATTTGGCTTTTGGAACAAAGATTTTGGTAGGCGCCAGGTCCCATTTACAAAGCTTTTTTTTTTTGCGGGATGGACCGACATTTTTAATTGGCATCACTTTTGTGTTTATATGTGCTTTGGATCGCTTTTTATTCCATTTTATGTGCTGCAGGATGAACAAAAATACACGCCTACTGAGAGAAGAGACTCGCCCATGTATTTGAAGTTGAAACAGATAGAGACAGCTCAAGTATGAGGAAGCTTCAAACAATAAAACCCCTTTAAAGATGTCATCAGCATATGTTGATATGTAGAAGTGGAGAAGAAGGAATAGAGACGCTGGACAAAGTCAAAGACTTTCACAGTCTCTGTACAACAATCCACTGCTTTTACACCCTCCAAGTTCAGGCTGTGTCCTGCACAGGGGAAATATGCAAACCAATTTAGAGGAATAATCCATGCTTGCATACCAGAATAGCGAACAGATATATTAGCTTTGTCATATGACAGATGATGACAGTTTGATAGTGGAATTTTTTTCTCAGTAAGAAAATCCACAACAGTGTCTGCTAGAGTCTTTTCTGTATGAGGGAAAAGTGTGGATGAACTGAAGAAAAAGTTGCACTAACCCATATCCTCGTATATACCGGATGGTTAATGTCAGTTTATCAGTGTGTGATATGTTTGGAGTAGAATCAACACTTATTAAATAATACTTTGATTCTGCTATTTCTTGAAGAATTACACAAATCTGTTGTCCCATCAATAAATTAATCAATAAATTCCTCACAAATGTTTGCCAATAAATTTGTTGGTTTCTCCGTTCCACGATTCCCATGCAGTTTAAAATGTTCTTGGAAGAAACAGTCAGATTACCTCAATGGCTCTAGAATACCTGAAGAGTTTCCATGTTTGGCCGACCCAAATGTTTGATTTTCTCCGAAAAATGACAAACCTCCGGAGTTAAGAAAGCGAATCACAGAAACAACACTTTTTGCCAATATTCTTGCTGGGAGAGATGACTTTGAAGTACTAAAGAATCTACATTTCCAGTTTCTTTGTGCTGTCTCAGATATGATGTCACGCACTGCTGATCTTCCTCTCCATTTTCTTGTTGTACAATAACATTGCTGCCTTTCCAGTCTTAGAATCCTGATGTAGCAAAAGGGAAATTCTGTCTTGGAAATCAGGTGACATACAAAGCAGTCTACTGTATGTGGCCTTTGGATGGTGAATGCAGTAGCCATTCTCGCTTTACACACTCGCCATTTTGCAGTTCACGTTTTAACATATTTTTTGATAAGTATCTAGTCTGGGCATTCTCTCATCCATCTCCTTTATACACTCTGCATGACTTTGAAAGATTACGGTTAGAGATGGGCGAATTGATTCTAACGAAGTGGAATTCGTTTAGAATTTCAGGAAAACTTCGGTTCGGAACGAAGTCGAACTTTGGGGTACTTCGGGTGAACGAAGTGTGCTTTTGATTGATAAAATGGCTGCGAGCACATGGCGCTACATGGGGCAAAGCACTCTGGGAGGAAGAAGGGCATAGCCTGCATGACATGTGCAGAGATGAAGCCAATCAGAGACCGGCGGGATTCTGTGACGTCACCGCACTATATAAGACCGAGCGCGCCGCTGGGAGCTCACACTCCTCTCACTGTACTGATAGGGAAGGTGCTGCTGCGCTTTCTGAAGAACTGATTTTTATACAGCGATTTCTGTTGGGTGTCTCAGCTTGTCTCAGAGACTGTTCTCTGAATGTTCTATTTCTGATTTTTTGTGGTATTGGATCTGAAATCCAGTGTGGCTTCACTGCAGCTGCATATAACATTCAATATCCAAGTGGGATCTAAGCCAGTTCCTGTTGTATTCATTTAAAGAAAAAAGGTTTTTTCAAAAAAAAATTTTTTC
>JAODAL010069082.1:0-16518 GCA_025379985.1 Phyllomedusa bahiana | reverse complement strand
ATTTTTGGGGTTTTTTGTATTCTCAAAAATTTTTTTAAGGGATAAAACTGAGTCTATTTTAACAGTTTGATTTTTTTTTTCTTTGTTTCCACCTGTTAGAAACTCAGACACTCAAAAATGAAATGAACGTTAAAACAACTGCAGTAACAAGCTGGGGCAGGTCTGGGTTATGAACCCTCAGATCAGTAAATGAATGGGCGGTCATGTAATACATGGCGTGGCAGGAGATGCTCTTTTTTCTCTCTACGACATTCGTATAGTTCAAGAAGGTTATATGGAAAGGTGTTATTATGAAGTCAGATTCAAACAAATGATGTAGCAGTTCAGAGCAAAATCTGACACTCCTAATAATACAGAGAAGTCACATGTAAGTACAGGCGGTCCCTGCGTTACAGACAGGACAGGGACTGTGGACTTGTCCCCACGGCACAGGTTATTGGTCGGTTTTTCAGATGGTTTTACAAACCGTCCGAAAACCGATAAGCAACGCTCCCCGTAGACTAAAATAGAAAATCCCTTGAGCAGTTCCCAATGCACAGATTTTCCGCCGGTCAGTTTTATACACCGCCGACAGTTCGAAAAACTTAGAACATGTTCATCCTTTCACACGGTTTTCGGGTGGAACATGAACATGTGGCTGCGAAGGGGGACTGCTTGAATCCGCAAACCGCAGACAAAAGCCATGACAAAAAAAAAAAAGACCAAATGCCAGTCAGGAAATCTGACCAGTATTTGGTCTTTGCCGTGTAAACGCACCCTGTAGTTTTTTCTTAAGCTGAATTTGCGTGCAAGTCGGAACAGCTA
Source organism: Phyllomedusa bahiana (assembly GCA_025379985.1). Classification (NCBI taxonomy): domain Eukaryota; kingdom Metazoa; phylum Chordata; class Amphibia; order Anura; family Hylidae; genus Phyllomedusa; species Phyllomedusa bahiana. The sequence goes on along the minus strand of JAODAL010069082.1, from coordinate 15,714 downwards.
TATTTATTAACCTCTTAAGGACCCACCGTTTTTTTTTGGCCGACGCGTTCGTTTTTCCCTCCTCGCCTTCTGAAAGCCAAAACTTTTTTATTTTTCCACCGACAGAGACATATGAGGGCTTTTATTTTGCGGGCAAGATGTACTTTTTAATGGTGGTTATTCACTGTATATAGAATATTACTGGGAAACGCCCAAAAAAATTCCAATGGGACAAATTGTGAAAAAAAAACCTTATTTTCGCCATGTTTCGGGTGTTTTGCTTTTACGGCGTTCAATCTTTGGTCAATACAATGTGTTATCTGTATTCTACAGATTGATACGCATCCGGCAATACCAAACATGTAGGGTTTCCGTTATGTTTTGGTGGCGTAAAAAAATTCCAAACATTTTCTATTTTTGAAATTTGCGCCACGGCGCCATTTTGTGCGACCAATAACTTTTTTGTACTAACATCTATGGACGTCAGTGAGGGGGCATTTTTTGCGGGCTGAAGTGCACTTATCGCTAGCCGTTTGGAAAGCATGCGACTTTTTTGATCATTTTTATTCCATTTTTTGTGTGACGTAAAATGACCAAAAAACCTAATTTTGCCGTTTGGAATTTTTTTTTCTTCTACGGTGTGCAGCATACGGGATAAATTATGTTATATTTTATAGATCGGACTTTTTTGAATGTGGCGATACCAAATATGTGTAACTTTTATTATTTTAATGATTTTATTTGTAAAATGGGGAAAGGGGGGTGATTTGAACTTTTAATATTTTTTTTTTTGTAGTTTAAAACTTCATTTATTTATTTTTTTACTGTAAAAATTTAGTCCCCTATGGTGTTTGACCACTGGGGGGTGCGATTGTTAATACAGCCTAATGCATTGCATAGGCAATGCATTGGGGTATACAAAGATGGGGGTTTTCCCCCACTTCCTTTTCTTCGGCCGTAAGTGGGGCAAACCGGGAAATGTAAGTGACGGGAGCCTTCACAGGGCTCCCCCACCGCCGTGGGCTGGTCGTCGGATCCCCCCGGCACCATAGTCATTCAGTCAAACGCCGCGGCCATGTTTTTCCCGCGGTGTCCGGGGAGTTAAACAGCGCCAGCGGGTGAGTATAGGCGGTGTTATCAGCCGCTAAACCGGCGGCTGTGCGGGGGGGGGTCGCGGACTATCCCCCTGCAAAGCCCCTTAACGGCCCTGGGACGTACTCATACGTCCAGGGTCGTTAAGGGGTTAAACGTAACTCCAGCACAAAAGGCTTTTCTTTAGTTTTGGATAGTGCAGGGAGGGTTTTTATATTTGTTTTTTTGTCTGTACCCTTGATAAGAAGATTTCACCTCATTTTCACCTCGTGTGCTGCTGTGGCATGCTGGAACTTGTCATTCCACAGCTACAATCTGCTGAGGAACATGGAACTACAAGTGCCAGCATGCCCCATAAGTTTCCCTTTTTTAACTAGGAGACGGATGTAAGTCAGAATAGTGTAAGTCGGGGACTGCCTGTACGTTTATAGTATGGCTTTATATGCAAAAAGAAAGGAAGACCTAATTACAACAAATATATAAAAAGTATATAATGCAGGAGAATCACTCTAAGGCCAGGTTTACATCTACATCAGAGGTTCCATTCGGAGCCCCCATCCCAGAGGTGAATCAGGTCTGTTTCATGAGGGACATCCGATGGACTCTAATTACTACAATGTATATTGGGTAGAAAAAAAATAGTGAAACAAGTTGTGCTATTTTTTCCCCATAGTTTTTGATGGAGGCTTCAAACAAAACCTCTGACAGATGTGAACCAGGCCTAACATCTCACCATAAAAAGTGAAGGATAATGAAACAATGGCCCACAAAATGCAAGTAATAAAGGAAAAGTGATCCTCAACATTCCCAGTGAGTCAGCAGGCAGGTAGTTACAGTAGGACTTGTACATTTGGCTCAGTCATTTGCAGACACATTAGAGGTGGTGAGTAAATCACTGCTGTCCTGACATTGGTAGGCACTCACACTCCCCCAAAAAATGTGAAGCTTTGACAGAATTAGTAGGATTCCAGGAGAGGCGAGACAAACAGAGTGAACAACCGCTAACCACCATTGAATTTCTGCAATGTGTTTACATTTTTAGCACATCATAAATTTTAAGCTAGTTACGTTGTCATTACAACTCTTAGAAGTACCCTCCAACTGCTGGCGAGCAGGCCGGAGGACTCTGTAAATAATAGTTAGCAAAATCACTTTGCACTCCATTAATTCAAAAAACACTCTATCTACTTCAAAAGCAATCTCTTTGTCACCACACAAAATAGTGTTTTCTACTTTAACGATTTGCTACTTGTACTTGTCATAACTACATGAGGCAAGTATGTTATTGTAAGCAGCATTCTCGCAGTAAAGTACCGCAGCTCTCTATCATTCTCTTACCTCCACACTACCCCTTCAGCTACAAGTTTAAAGCTGCTAGTAATCCCCTCATAAATCAAATGTATAATCCATATTCCAACACAAGTATGCAGCAGGAAGTGAATACCTAAGGGAGAGGATTGTGATGCCATATTGCTCTTTAAAAGTAACAAAGATCTAAAACACGGATGATAAATGTAAACTAAAAAGGCTGCATGGCCAGTGTCCACGCAAACATAAGGCATCACAGCTGCAGCGGATCTCGGTGATTTTCCATAGTATGCTATCTAGAAGTATAAAGAAGCCATGCTGGTGTTGTGTTGTATGCAGCATATCTACTGTCGCTGTAGCTCTAAAATTGCTATCGCACCTGGAGATTTGTCTTCACCTCTTCTACTACTTTCTGTTAGGTCTTAACACGTAACGCTCAACATTATTTCTGTATGCCAGTTTGTCTTCTTCTGTGCAGTGACATTCCATTGCAGCATTAACTTAATGAGATCATTGTGCAGCCACTAATCAGGTTGTTTTTAAAATGCAATTGTTAGGACTTTTTTTCTACTTTCAAAGAAAAAATTAAAACACTCTTCGCCACTAGTACTGGGTACCATCAAATGGTTGGTGTTTACAGGGAACCTGGTTCTCGGAGGGCCACTTTTGTTTGTTGAATTCTCCTCTGTTGTTTCTTCTACAAGATCAGGGAGAGGAGGTTGATGTTGATGTAGAGGTAGCAAGTTTAATTTTTCCCCCTCTCGGTTTGCTATGTGTGTTACATGGTTGCAAAGAGAATTGTCATTTTGAAGGCCATGATGGTATGGAAGCGATTTGCACATTAATGAGATGATTTTATCCTCAATCCAAAAATTGTACCTTAATTTCTCTCGCTGATCAGAGTGTTTACAGGAAGCGACACTAAAGCGTAACATATAAACGGCAATGCTATTTTTAAAAAGTGGTTAGTTATTTATTGACCAAAAAATTTTACATTCGTCAAGAGGAATAGAATTTCCTTGATATATTATTTCTGTTTTTTTATATAGAGTATATCCAACATGGGATCTTAGTGCTACGCTTAAGGGCACTTTGGGAAGGTTGCAATATTTATAGGAATTAAAGGAGTTGTCTCATTAACGGAGCTTTCAGATCCGTCAGTGTCCCTGGTAAGTTGAACGAGGGACATGGTAGCTTTTGACTGCTCTTCTGCTCCCTTTCTCCCCTCCCTCCCATCAGACACAGGCAGTGCTTAGATCTGTAACTTCTAATACAGGGGGGGGGGGGGAGGGGTTTGCTACTCAGTGTTCACCACTGTGCGTGCACTGCCTGTATATTGGTCTGTTGCAGGAGAGGGCTGATCTAGGAGTGTATGCACGAGGATATATGAAGCTGTGTTGCACTAAATAGAGCGAGAGGATGTTCATTGATTTCCTATATCCCCTGCTTAGCTTACAGTCCACATCTCCAGCATAATTAATTACGCGCTAAGGGCAGTGTTTTGTGACTATTCTCTGGATGGTGTCCCTATACTGGAGAACATAAAGTTATTCATCATGCCCCCTGATCTGATATACTACTTATGTTAGATTATCAGTCACGCAGTTGTTCCAACAGACATATCATGGAGTTATATAGTATACAGACATAGGGTCACTGCTTTCATCTTATCTATCTGTGTGTGTGTGCTAGTGAGCGGGAGGATGCAGGCTCACACAGGGTTAATCATAGCCACATCACGGTCTAGAAGCCAGAGTCCTCCTCCCCCTCCAGAAGACATTCTGTGTCGGGTGGGGCTCTCTGCTCCGACCTGTCTTCAAAGGTGATGAGTCATTCAGATCACTGTGATCTCGATAGCCAGTCAAGATATAGGATCAAAGGTCTATGGTAATATGAGGATTGAGTAGAAGTGTCTGAATGTAGTAATACTAACAGGGTTAGCTCAAAATCAGTAGGACATTTCGTTATATGAACTATTGTGCAAAAGCTGCTTGTTTTTTAAAGATTACTTTATAATTTTTAAGAAACCCTATATCAGATTGTGTTCTTTTTTTATTTTTTTATAGCGAGACAACCCCTTTATAAAGGGTGGGAGAGAAGGTGAGATAGGACATAGGCAACTAAGTTCCATGTATAGATTTTTTTTGGCTTGAAGTTAGGACTAGGTTATTTTTTGTTGTTAGAGATTTGATAAGTTAACATTTTTGATTTTTGTTTATTATGTAAATTGTATGTAGGAAAAAATAAATGACGCTGTTATACTACATGTCACTACTTATATCCTGTATGGATGGATTTTGTGTCAAAATGTTTAAAAAAAATAAAATTTGGGGAACCTGATGTCGACTTTTATGGATTTATCATACCCGCTCTTCTGAGGACAGCATAAGCTAGTGACAGTAGCCTGCTTTTTCCAGCGCCGTTGTCCCCTTATTCTGTCAAAATGCTGCTCATTTGTTTGTCAGAGCATTTTTTAAACTTTGAGAAACCCAGTCACAGGATTATGCCTCCCTTGTCTGAGGATACTGCCATTTTATGTAAATTATGAAAAACAGACTAGTTGTTCGAGACAACGTTTGAGATCTTATTGTTGTCCACTAGCAACCTGAGCGCCCCTTTAATTTCGCATATAGTAGTTCTGGAAAAAGGCAGATTGGGGGCTCTGATGTGGTTGCTATGGACTACCATAATTAGTTGAATTTTAGATCTAGACAGTTTTCATTCATGTGGCCTAAATGCTCTAAAAAACTACAGGCATGTGTCTTACAGGAAAGTATATGGGACTACAGCGCTTGGTAAATATCAGTGCAGGGTAATTGTCTTTAGCTTGTGCTGTCATCAGCAATGGGGAGGCATACCAAAGAGAACCTGTCACATGTTTGGTTATGTTTCATCACGGCTTAAATTCCGTCTGGGACGTATCTCGCCCCGTATTCGAAGCTCGTAAATGTGCTAAATACGGGGCATTTCTTTACGATGTACTGGTCCAGTCATTATCGGCAATCCACAGTTCTCATACGATGAACTATGGATTACGTCGTCTCTCCCTGCTTGCACAAAACGGCGAGAGCGGGGTGTTTTTTAAGTTGACATGGCAAGTTTATTTCACGCGCGCGGCGTACTACGCGCCGATGAATAATTAATGTCTTTGGGGCCGCGTGTGCTTGCACGGCCAGCCTGTCTTTATCCGTTAGCAAACGGCGTAATTGCAGGCGAATTATGTCCCCGCAACTACACCGTGTGAACATGGCCTTTAAAAGGCCATGTTGCTGAGGGCAGCACAAGCTAGTGATCAGACACTGCTGTTCCAGCGCATGTGTCCCTTATTCTGTAAATTATGCAGCCTATGTTTTTTAGTAAGCATTTACCCTCAAATCATTGATTTTTAGGGAGGTTGGTGTTAGCCCCACCCACGCCAAATGGCTATGCTCCGCCTCTGAGTGACGTCACATGTTTCTACCTATTCTCAAAGCCAATAAAGTTTTCATCAGTTGAGGTGGGCGAGGATAGCCTCAATGGGCGTGGGTTTGAGCAAAAACTGACTTTCTCTGAGGACTCTTCGACTTAAAACTTACTGTTATAGTGAAAACTGCAGGATTTGAGTATTAAATACAACAAAAAACTACGCATCTTACAGAATTAAGGGACCACTAGCGGGATGGAAACATACAGGCCTGACCCGACCTTGTTCTGTCAACCAGGGGGGCAAAAACTATGTGACAGGTTCTCTTGAAAGTGCTCCTTGACCATGTAGAGTTTTCGCGAAGGGTGTGTCTTTCCTCTCCATGCTGTTTTCGCCGCATGACGTCTTGTGTGTCTCTTCACTGGAGGTTCAGGCTCCCACCTCCTGTTCAGGCTGGGTCTGTTCAGGCTGGGTCTACAGCAGTGACTGACATTTCACAGATCTGCTATAATAGCTGTGCCTTGTTAGTAGAGAGACCGTGATGATGGCAAGGGTTGTTGGCTTGCAGAGGTTTCTCAAGCCTACAGAAACTCTAAAGAGTTTATAAGATTTTCTATAGTATAGATCTTAGATTTTAGACATAGTTCCTGTGCTGCTGTTATGACATCAGCAGTAAGTGTTATCACCATCCGGCTAGGATGCGTGTGTCTGAAGGCAGAAAGAGGTGGTCGGCTATACTTAGTGTTAAACCTTCTGTTAACTTACTGGAGGATAATATTGGCTGCATGTAAATCTCGAAAGAAAGCTTATATGACACTAATTTATTATGTCTTGTGGTGGTACGGGAGGGTGTTACGTGGCTACCCCCCCCCCCCCCCCCCCCCCCCCCCCCCCATTTCCACCCCCCCTCGCCCTCTTCTTTCCCCCCCCCGCCCCCCCCCCCCCCCCCCCCCCCCCCCTTCCCCCCTCTAGGATTGAGATGTTGTCTTGTGCAGCTTTTCATGCTGGCTTGCTGTTTTTGTACATTAAAATTGCTGTGTTGTTGTCTTTTGTTTATGGTGATTTCAGGACGTTATAATACCACGTTTACTTCTTATTGCATGCCACAATCATGATGCTGTGTTATTGTTGGAATTACACTACCTATTAGTATCGGGATGCGCATATGTTCTTGAGTATTTAAACATAGGGAAAATAGATGCTTCTCAAAAATACATAGGATATGCTGCTTTGTTTGTATTGTGCGCGCTGTGCAAGGGGACTGGACTGCAATTGCCCATGTCTAGGGGCAATGTTGTTTATGTTTGATGTTTCTGTCACCAGTCTCCTTGAGCTCCCGGCCTCCTGCTATCATAGTATCTCCCGGCAGCGTTCAAGCGCTACAAACCGACATTACCGTGTCGCCGATGACAAGAGAAGCCACGGTGTGTTCTTTGTGAAGTAGCTGACTCTCATATCTGCGCCCAAACGTCATATTAGGGCTGCTCAGAGTGAGGGGGGAAAGATGGCACAATGTCCTAGCATTTCTCCTACGACTCTTCCACGTCCCAACAAAGTCGCAGAGAGCCTTCTGGAAGCTTCTTCTTTTTAAATTGATGCTCTCATTCCCATGCCTTGCACTTTTTTTCTCTACCTGACTTTCGCTTGTATGTCTTGGCGTTGCTGTGATGTTTTCACCACTTACAGCACAGAGTGGTGGCCGGGAGGCAAGCATCACAGTGGATGGAAATTTGTGAACACACATATATATATGCATACACATGTTCTCCCGGACCCTGATAAAAATCTCTCACAAAAGGGAGTACTCCCCTCACATTTGAATGATATTCGGTGATCTATTAGATCTTTTGTGTGATTACAATGTAGTCAGTGTACAACTTATGTAACCGTGTAATTTTGGTGTGACCTCAAAATAACTCAATACACAGCCATCAATGTCTAAACCGCTAGCAACAAAAGTGAGTACACCCCCAAGTGAAAATGGACAAATTATGTCTCTTGGAATATTTTAGCTCATTTTTCCCTAATGGTGTCATGGTGACTTGTAGTGTTACAAAGTCGTCGCTCGAAGTGTGTTTGGGGTTTTGCGGAGCGTCTCACATCTCACTTGTATGGTACTTCGAGTTTTTGTTCAAATTGGCACCTTCTTAATGGGCAAAGAACTGGTGATGATCTTGAAAAGAAGGAACTCTGTTGCTCTATAAATCAGGGAGTTTCCTCAAACTCCAAGCCCTCACGGACCCACACAAACAGGTCATGTTTTCTATTGTAGAATTATCCGCTCATCCACCTTTAATGCACTGACTTATAGATTTTGTCCCACCGGTTGTTGTCCGCATAATTAAATCACTGTGCACTGCTAAGGAAAGCCAGAAAAACATGGACATAGTTGGTTGTAAGGGTCATGTTCAAATGCGTGGGTTTTGGCCGCAGTTATGGCCCGGGTTCCGTCGCGGTTCCGCGGACCAGACCGCGACTGGTTTATTAACATGGTCTTCCTATGGGAAACCGCAGTTAATATTCACACTCCGCGTGTGTTTTTTGGTGCGTCGGCTTGGGGCCGCTGGCGCTCGCGCGCCAAACCCCGCGTGTGGAGAACTCTCCTGTCAATTCTTGAAAGGGAGTTCTCAGCGGGCGGCCGCAAGCTGTCGCCCCTAGAAGCCACACCCCATCATCGCGTCCAGCGCGAGACACACGCCCAGGCGCTTGCTATCCCACGTCGGGAGGCGCAGAGTTTGCGGCGTTAGTAGGCTCGACGAGTTTCGGCCGCGGGAAACCGCGATTGTTTAACTCCTGCAGCCGCAAAACCGCATGTTTTGTGTTACGGGGTCGCCAGATTATTAACAGTTGGGTATTGTATAGTTTACAGACATGCAGAAAGAAAATGTCAGGGAGAGGAAAAGGTGATTGGAAGAGTGGAGGATAATGGTATTTTTTTTGGTGGAACCACCTGTACCTGCTCTACATAAAGGTGGCCTAGCTTATGAGAAGCTTGCCAATACCTTGAAACTGAGCTCCAGCACGGTGGCCAAGATTATAAAGTAATAAGCGCTGATCAACGATATAGCAAGTGGAGCTCATTTACTTTCCTCTTCATGTTGCAATGATCTTTAGAAAGATCATACATACCAGCCACTTCGATCATTATGTCGGCTTGAGCCTTCCTGAATACACGAATGAGGATTGTGTGGGTGCTGACTTAATGACTGTTTGTCTACTCTGGCTTAAGAATGGATTTTTTGGTGTTTAGAATCAGCAATAAAAAGGGTTTTTAAGATTTTTGTTATGCATTGTGTTGGTCTAGAGCTCTGGTTGTTTTTTACAGTGATTAGCCACAAAACAATCACATTTAATCCCCTTTATCACCCTAAAATAAATGAGTCCATGTGTAAAGATATTGTCTAAAGACAGGAATCATGTTATAGAAGGAGCTGATGTAACAGTTTAAGGCAACAATCTAAGGCAGAGGAAGGGTGCAGCAAAGTGAAAACCAGCAGATTTGGGAACAGAGCAAGCCTTCTATCAAGAGATCCAGTATGAAAAAAAAAACCTTCTGGCTTCTAGACACAAAATCAAGACAAAAAAATGCATCAAAATAGCCACAATATATTCAACACCTTCCTGTGGAGCCCCCATCTATTAGGGTTATTTCTGCTAGCACCCCCTATTCATACATCGTTTCGTATGTCTCGCTTATGTACATTAAAATCAGAGGAAGTGAGTGACATTGATTATCTCGTAACAATAGCACTTGTCAAGGGGGTGGGATATGTTTTAGTCTGGAGCGCAATTCTCTGAGAGCTTAAGTTGTAGCAGGAAATAATTTTACGTTTGTAGCATAGTGTAAGGGGACCGGAGAGTGATAACGGGGAATTGTTATGACTAGATGACTGGGTCATAGCATTCCTAAAACAGCAGGTCTTGGTTCCTGGTATGCAAGGGTTAGGACCCCTTAACACTGGGCCAAGGAACCTGTAAACTGGTGATAGGGTCATGGGCACCCCATGTCCACTGATGTGTACAGGGAATGTCCATTGATGTTGTGTACAGGGATGGTTTCAATCACAATTAGCATAAACTACTTTGTCTTGTCATTAAATTTGCTGGAAAAATTGATTTGATTGGGGTTTATTTATGGGATAGAAAAGTACATGATGACTCGTTGCGTTGCAGCCTACAGACTGGTCACAATGCTTATGCTAAGCCTGTCCATATATTTACTATTAAATATATATATATATTATAGTATATATCGGTTTGATTATATATATATATCTTTTATTTATATATTATTATATTTTCTACAAAACTGTATGTGGTCTATGTTACTGTGTATGTTTGTCGCAGAACAATTAATCTGGCTTTTTTTTTATGTTTTCTTTTGGGGTAATGGCTTCTTCCTGGCAGTTTATGTGGCCTTTTCATAGTCGGATGTTGAGATGTCCAGTTTCGTTTCTACTTGTGGATTTAACAACATATCTTCAGCCATAGCATCTTCGCAAGGTCTTTTTGCTTTTGTTCTTAGAGTTGATATGACCTGTTGGACCAAAGCACATTCTTCTCCGGAGACACGGAAAGATCTCCTTCGCCTGAGCGATACGTTGGCTGGATATTCCCATATTGTTTGTACTTGCGTATACTTGTCTTGTACACGATGAATGAGGCACCTTAACAAGTATTGGAAATTAAAAACGAGGATGATCCAGACTTCTGTCTTTCGTCCACAATTCTGCTTCTTGATATTATTGCCGAGATTTCTTTTAGAGCCCTTTACCCATGATGTTTAAAGCTCAGAAAGAGCAGTGGTTTTTAGTGTGCAATAAAATAGTTCAGCTGTAATTTGTCTGTGTTTAAATCAGATGTTTCAATAGGACTTGAGTTTTAATTAATCACTTTTTATCGAGGTTGTGAGAAGCTTTATTTGCTTCGATCCTCAAATATTCTGCTTGAAAAAATCAAAGTGGTGTAGTCCTTTGTTGATACTTTAAGCGTGCTTTTGTCAGACGGAGCTGAGCCATCCACGATGGGTGCGTTGCACCTGCAACGTTTCAGAGACAAGTCCTTCTTCTTCAGGCCTCTTACTGCGTATCGGGGTGCTCACTAAGGCTAGAGAAAGATTTTGTCCCAGGGCAGGAAGTAGTAAAAACCTGGCTCGATTTTCTTTTGTACACCCTATTATGCATTGTATTTAGACGCAGTGATCGCAACCCCCTATTTGATTGAAGTGAGCCCAACAATGACTTAAAGGTGGGGTCTCACACTACGTTGATTCATCTTACTCTTTAGTCCTGTTTTCTTGTTGTTTCAGTTGTGTTTGAATTAAGGGGCGTGATTACTGGCTTCTAACTAGGCTGCTGATATAAAGACAATTGGTTTCTTCTGTAGCTATATTTTGCGCCTAGTTGCTGGCAAGTCCTGTAGAGATTGAGATGTCAGGTTTGTAGCTATATGGACTCCTGTAGGAGATGATGCCTATTGTGGCGTTACAAGTGGGGATCTAGGAAAATGGTTTTGTAATTGGAAACTGTTAATGTGTTGCCGACAGCTTTCCGGCAGTGGCACCCAGTTTGCATAGTTTGTGTTTCGATTTGAAATTGTGTTTTTTGTTGTATTGGGAAACATTAACGTTATACTCCGGTTTGTGATCATTTTGTAGTTTTAACTTCCTATATGAGGAAGGAAAGGTGTGCTTTTTAGAGTGTGGATGTTTCTGTCCCGCCCACTCATCACAGGCTGTTCATAAGAAGAGGCAGCTTGCACGGATTGGGTGTTTTTTTGTTTTTTCTCTCTGAATTAATGGGAGGTCGGTTGGACCATCAATCGTGGAGGCTTGATTGGCTCGGATTGAGAGGTAAAGATAGGATATTTTGGACTGCCACGATTTTGAGATCACGTTGAAAGTCGTGGGCCGATTAAACATCTTTTGAGTCATATTATGTGAACCGAGAGTCCCTCGCTAATTAATGTTTTTTTTTTCATTGTTTAGGAACAGACTGTTATTGGACACAATATTACAAAGTTTTTACTTGTTTGGGTTTGCGCGCACAGATACGCCCCGCCTTCTTTAACTATATAAGATTAATTACAATCCTTGCAGCTCAAGTACAAACCACTTCTAAAGTTAGATAAGTAAAACAAAATATGTTCATATCACCCCCTTTTGCCATTTTACTTTTTTAAATCAAAAATAATTAAAGTTACACATATTTTGGGTATTTGCGCATCTCATTGTATTGAAAAAGTCAGCTCTATTAATTGAGAATTACTATGCTATTTTCATTCTGGCGTACATTCTGAAACACCGTTGATATGAAAATTATAATATTCAATGAAGCCAAAATTGCGTTTTTTTTGTGTGAATTCCATTAGGGTTTGTTCATCTAAAAATTTAAATAAATTAAACCAAAAAGGTCCCATGTATTACAAATGGTAACGCGTAAGTAAATAAGTAATTACTTCATTATGTCTCTTCGGCTACAAAAAAATGCCTCCTACACTCATGTCCATTGTTGGTGTTAATGCAAAACATGATATATGGCTGCAGAAGAAATGGCTCCGCCGCGCAAATTTCAAAAATAGAAAACCTGTTTTGGAAGGTATTTTTTTTTACAGTGCCAAAACTATATGAGCTGTTAAAAGCATACATGTTTGGTATTGCCAGATGCGTATCAACCTGTAGAACACAGGTAACAATTTTTAATGAAGATTGAACACTGTAAAAAGCAAAACACCCACAAACATGGTGCAAGTACAGTTTTTTCACATTTTGCCCAATTTAGAAGTTATTTGTGGTTTCCCAGTATATTCTATGGAGTGTGACGCTGCTGGAGTTGTCTTCGCTGTGAGTTATAGGGTTATATGATAGAAGCGAGAAGCTGTTTGCTTTGTGAGTATATGGGCTATATGGTAGAGGAGAGATAAGCTGAGCTCTGTGATTATTGGGTTATTTTCATTGTGAGAGAGGAAGAGAAGCTGACGCTTTGTGATATTATTAGGGTTATTGGTACGAGAGAGCTGAGCTCTGTGTTATAGTGAGGGTTATCATTGGTGTTACAGATTGTAGAGAGGAATCGGAGCATCGGTGATATATAGGGTTATATGATAGATGGAATGTTATGGAGTTTGACGCTCTGGTGTTGATATTATTTATAGTATGGTGGGATTATGATAGAGGATTTTGATGGTATTAAGCTGAGACTTGGTGATATATATGGGGTTATATGATTTAAAGCAGGATTTCTGAGTAAAACACAGAATACATTTGTGAAAGAGAAACAAAGTACTGCTGTCCCTGCCCTATAATGGTTGACAGGCTTGCTTTGTACACATACTGTGATTGACAGCTTTCCCTGTATCAGTATGTCGGTGGGGTACTCAGGACTCCTTTTGTCTCTTAAGGAGTCCGGTCAGTATTTTCTCTACTTTTTACTCAGAAATCCTGCTCCAAATCATATGAACCTACATCTCACAGAGCTCAGCTTCTTTCCCTCTATCATATTCTGCTCTCAGAGAGAGTGTAGCATAAACCACCTGACAGGTTCCCTTTAATAAATCACATAAGCAGGAACCTCTTTCTAATTGCCTCATTTGTTATGATTATTTGGCGTTTCACTTTTCTTTACTTTTCCAACTATAAAGCACTTCAGAATATCATATATACATGTGTCATCAGCACTAAAATGTTTAGTCGGCCTGCACAAGATGTTATTTAGGTTCAATGATGCAGGTACTGATACCAACATAAATAATCATCAAAATGGCTACCATAAGAAGATGTGAAAAACTTAACGGCCATGCACAGTGTAGCATTCTAAAACCATGCCATATGAATCTGTAATTGGGCACCCATAGATACTATAGTCCCATACTGTACCTTTATGTAGTTTTATATAGAGGAATACTGTGGCGCGTTTCCATATTACAGAGATTTTACCTTTAAAAGCATTGCTTAATGGGGAATAAAAGTACCTAAAAGAGGCAAGATAAAAAGTAGCACAGAGAGCACTACGCAGCCATGTGCAAGATCTAAAATAGGGAAACAGAACCCCAAATCCTAGCCGCACCCGATCTCACAAAACTAGGTCCCATTTCACGTCTGCGTCAGACGTTCCTCTAAGAGCCTTTGTCATAGATTCCATCAAAAATCATAGCCAACTAGCATAGCCTGCAGTGCTATTCTATACCAATGGACTCTACGGTAGGTTCACACAGCGTCTTGAGCCGCATACCTGTGTGCGTCGCAAGACACCTGGGATGACATGTATGTATTTTGGCACCCAGACAACAACTTTTTTGCAGGTATTAGTAGTGTAGAATGCGCCTAAATTTATTAACCCGTTCTACTGCGGGTCATAGATTTAGCGCTTTCTAGCTCCAAAACGAGAAATCAGGCTCAGGTACACCCCTTTTAACTTGGTCTACCTGTTCCAGCAGTAATGTGTCCTCCAGTCATAAATGTGTAGAATCATACGGTTGTGGTGTGACACGCCTCCAGAACACCCCCCCTCCCCCCGATCTCAGGCGCATTACAAAGTTCCGTTGGCGCCCGATAATGCACCTAATTTTGGAGTGGGCCCGATTATAATTCTGAAGAACAGGGCTGCGCCAGTTTTTGGGCTGAAAGGACGCCAGAGATTGAACAGGTCTGTAGCTATAGCGACCTGAGGAGCTGATGCTGCCCATACAAGAGGGGATATCTAGGAATAGGTAGGACAATGTTAATGGACACATATTGCAAAGTGACTTGTTTTTGAAAGATCTGTAATATAAAAAGCAATCATTGTAGTGAGACAACCCCTTTAATAAAAAAATCAAAAATAAGTATTCAATTAAAGGAGTTTTATCGTTTGAACTGTTCGTGCTGTTCAGCTAATTCTCTGAGATTGAATTTAAAAATCCAGGGCGAGTCTCCTTCTCAGCAGGGGGTGTCTCTCCTCCCAGGAGGCGTGTCTCCCCTCACTGAAGACCTGTGACATCATTCTGGGTGAGGCAGTAGAAGCAGAAGGATGTCTGCAGAGGACAGCTCCTTAGCCTCCTGCATGCTTCTTATGTTTCTACAGAGCTTCAGGCTCCAAAAGCTCCTTGCTGTGCTATAAGCAGTTATACAGTCAGTCTGAACTGATGAGACATGTGAGGAGTGTACACTGCCCTCCCTTCCCCTCTGTTACCAGGCAGCAGACTGGGTTATATGGAGCAATGCACTCTGCCCTCTCCTCCTCCTCTCCCCCTGTTAACAGGCAGGAACTCTATAATACTGTGTTAATAGGGGAATCTGTGAATTAAACAGCCAGTAATTGCCCAGATCCTTCACCCTAGAGCTGGGAGATGTGTATAGAGACAGCAGCCCTTGGTTTCACTATCGATTTTAACTGTGTGCATGCAGCCAATCACAGCACCGGGGGCATGGCCGGGGCGTGTCCTGTCTGGGGGCATATCCCAACAGGCTGAATGAAATGTCAGCCAGCCAATCACAGTACAAGGGGCGTGATCCGGTCAGGGGGCGTGTCTGACCAGCAGCAGCAGAAACAGAATACAGATTTACAGAAAAGCTCATATCTGCTAAACCAAGTGACAGAGGTAATGCAACCCAATTACAAAAGTGCTTTATTTTTTTTTTGTCCCCATAATCTGAGACATGATCTTTGTAGCAATAAAACCCCTTTAAGTTTATTTCTACATTGTAACACACTTTACAGCTAATTTGTGTAGCGGATGCTGGTAGTGGATCCACTGGACCACCGCAAGCGATGGTGTAAAGCCCCTACCAGGGGGCGGGAAACTAAGTAGAAACCCGGTTTTCCCCCAGAGCCCGCCGCAAAGCGGGATGGACTTGCTGCGCGGAGAACTACCAGGGCGCCCCACTGGCGTGACTTGCTTGCGGTGGCAGCCAAGGGAGTGCGTGGTACAAAAACAGGAGTGGCAAAGCGGGGAAC
>JAODAL010069081.1:0-16518 GCA_025379985.1 Phyllomedusa bahiana | reverse complement strand
AAAAAAGAAAAAAAAGGGGTGGGATTCCATCCTATTTTAAAAATGTGTTTTCTAAAATTTAAAAACTAAAAAAAAACCTGCAGTAAAAATGTGATAAAAATTCCTCGATTGTAAAGGGAGGTACAGGAAGACTTGAACAGTGTAGGTTATTCAGGGGACATGGGTATGGAGCTCATTCGCCACCCAAAAACAGGAAATTTTTCCATGAAGTTAAGTGAATCCAGCACACGTGTAGAAGGAATCCTGAAAGATAGGCATTATGCAAACACACTCTTTATTAAAGTAATAAAAAAATTTTTAAAAAAAACACCAAAAGCATGAGGGTTTTGTACGCGTTTCGGGCCCGATTCGGCCCTTATTCGTAAATTTTTTTGTTTTTTTTTTTTAATTTCTCCACACATTGAGTAAAACGGGGAAAAAAATCCCAAAAAAAGGGCACTGGGTGTCAGGAGTCAACCCCCAGCTTTCCAAGTGAACTCAATTGGTCGCACTATACGGGGGGCAGCGCTCTAGTAGGGGCGAAATTTCTCTAGGCTCCCCAGGTCTTGACTGTGTACTAAGGAAGGCTGGAGGTCTAGCTCACACTTTCGCTTCTCACTCTGCTTCGCACGACTGTTTTCTTGCGCACATAAGGGCATTTTTTGCTGTGTTAAGGATGAAGGACGCCCAAACCCTGCTCTCCCACACCAACTGTAAGTCGGGGCCCTGCCCTGAACCTGCGTGATCCATGTTTGCAGCCCCACCCGCCTTTTCAGTAATTTTCCTCCAACCCAAATTGACAGTAAATGAAGGGTTTTAGACAGGCCTCGTTGACCACTGGGGAAATTGTTTCTTTCTTACTTTTAATGTCCGTGGAAAAATGTCACCAGCGGGGTGGCAAGAGCCTACGCACAGTAATGGAAAAACAAGTTGTTTTTAATATAGTTTTTTTTTTTTATTGAGAAATTTTCTGTAATGGTCCAATAAGGGGACCCCTTGGGGTTTTTGGGTATGCTGCAGTCCAGGCATGGAAATTTTTAAATTCCAGTTTTTAACTGAAATGGTGGGTCAACAGGTTTAAGGTCATACTGTGGTACAGAACAGGTTAGTCAATGTCCAGTTCACCTAAAATGGTGGTTAAAAAGACCCCTTTTTTCCCGGGGAAAATTTTTAAAATTGGGGGGCATGCAGGTTTGGGTTTCATGCTGTGGCCCAGGAAGGGATAGTCTATTTTCCATAAAAAATAAAAAGGGGGTTTTGAAAGACTCCTTTTTCCAAAAATTTTAATCTGTGGGTATCAGGTTTTGAGGGTCATGCTGCGGTGCAGGAATTATATAGTCAAGGGCCCAGTTAAACTAAAATGGGGGTTTAAAAGACCCTTTTTCCGGCATTTTTTAAAATTTGGGGGGGACATGCGGGTTTTAGGGGTTTGCTGTGGCCCAGGCGGGGATGTCTATTCCGTAAAAACTAAAATGGTGGTTGAAAGACTCCTTTTTCCGGCACCTTTTAAATCTGGGGGGTCATCAGGTTTAGGGGTATGCAGTGGACGGACAGGTATGTAAATGCCCCAGTTCAAAAAAAAAGGGTGGTTCAAAGCCCTTTTTCATAATATTAGTTAAGCAGCGTCGGTTCGCTGAGTAGCTGCTTGGGGAGACTTTTATTCCCACGTTCCCCTCATGAGACCACATCTTTCCCCAATGTAGTTTGCGCTTGAAAACTGTGGCGTGTGACTCGGACAGCGCGGGCCATATAAAATAGAGGCCCCAGATGGCGGAAGACCCAAACCCCCACCCCCTGACGTAAGGGGGGGTTTTTAAAAAGAGAGGGGGAATTGATTCTAAAAAATCAATGGATTTTGTTTAGTTTTCAGGAAAACTTCGGTTCTGCACGAAATAAAATTTTGGGGGTTTATTCACGGGAACGAAGCAGTTTTTAAATTTGTAACTGCTGCAAGCACATGGGTTACGGGGGCAAAAAACTTGGGAGGAAAAAAGGGGGAACCCCCTTAATGACATTCAGAGATGAACCCAATAAAGGGACGGGGGAAATTCTGTGATGTACAGCACTATAAAAGTCCGGAGCGATTGGCTGTCAACTGCCCCGTTGTCCCGCTGCTGCAGCTTCTGCAGAGATCTCCACAAAAGAAATTTTTTTTTTTAACAGCGTTTTTTTTTTTTTTGGGGAGGTTTACTACTTTTATCAGAGACGGGCCCCTCTTCCGTTTAATTTTAACAGTTTGTGGGGATTGTAATTAAGTCCAGGTTGGGTCTAATTTACCCCCTATACATTTTTTATGCCATCTGGTCAGTTCTGGGGCACATTGAATATCCAAGGGTTATCTAAACCTGTTTTTGCTTTTTTATTCAGTAAAATACACGGGTTTTTTTACAGCCACCCTAAAGTTAATTTTTTCCGGTGATTTTGTAGTGCAATTTTATCCAAGGGTAATTTAGGTGTTTTGTTTTTATATTCATTTAATACACAGTGTTTTTAACGCCAATACGGTACATTTTTCCTTTTGAATTTTTGTAGCCCCCAATTTATATCAAAGGGTTAAAAAAGCATGTTTGGCTTTTATCTTCATTTAAATACACGTGTTTTAAAGCCCAAAGAGTACATTTTTCCCGTTGATTTCGTAGCAAAATTTATATCAAAAGGGTTAATAAAGCATGTTTGTGCTTTTTTCTTCATTTTAAAAACACGTGTTTTTAAAAGCCACATACGGTGCATTTTTTCCTGTTATTTTTGGGGCACAATTTATATCCAAGGGTTAATTTGGGTGTTTGTGCTTTTTATTCATTTAAATACACAGGGCCACATGTTGAACCTGCTTAGGGCTAAAACTCACTCTTTTGCCATAGGTTACTATGGGCAAAAAAATGAGTTTTAGACCTAAAAGGTTCATACTGTGGCCCACGTGTTTTTAAACGCCCTCATACAAAAAAATTTTTCCTGTTAATTTTTTCTTGGTGATTTTTGTAGCACAATTTATTCCAAAGGGGTAATTAAGCGTGTTTTTGCTTTTACATTCATAAAATACACTGCGTTTTTTTCCACGCCACATACGGTACATTTTTCCTGTTGATTATGGGGTGCTTTTTTATCCAAAGGGTTTTTTAAGCAAGTTTGTGCTTTTTTATTTAGAAAATAGCATGTTTTTTCACGAACATACCAGTTAAAAAATTTTTTCCCGGTGATTTCTGTAGCACAATTTATTCCAAGGGGGTTTAATTAAGCATGTTTGTGCTTTTATTTTCATTTTAAAAACACTGTGTTTTTACACGCCCACATACCCGTTAATTTTTTCCTGGTTTTCGTAGGCAATTTATATCCCAAGGGTTAAATTAAGCGTTTTTTTTTGGGGCTTTCATATTCAGTAAAATCTGCGTTTTTTAGCCAAATACCCAGTTAATTTTTCCTGGTGATTTCTGTTGCCAATTTATATAAAGGGTTTCCGCCTGTTAGGGGTTCTTTTGGGGTCAAATATAGGGGGTGTATTTATCATATCAGAACTCATTAAAAAAAGTCTGTAAATTTTTGAACAAACGTATGTAAGAGGAGAGGGGGCAGGCTCTTCACAGTGAGGGCAGTGGCACAAACATTCCCGGGCAGGCAAGGTCGAGAAAAGTAAGGGGGGGTCACGCAGGGGTCACTCGGAGGGCCGTACCGGTGTATCTGGGGCCGTGTGTTGTCCCCCAACCCAAGGGTTCTTGATTGGTTGACTCGGTCATCAACCTCACTCAGTGACTCGAAAACCCAGCCCAAAAGTCAGTGGGTTGTCAACAAAACCCTTATTTGGCATGGGCCCGGGAAAAGCTCAGTGGCTTTCACCTTCCACAACCCAAAACCCCTTTCCCTTCGGTTCCCCAGCCAGAGAAAAGTATGTGGTCTGGTTTTCAGCGCCGAATACAGCGAGGATGAACAAATTTGGGGGCATTCAGCAGTACTTGGCAGTGAAGAAGTGGGGGGGACTCCCCTTTCTTCTTGCAGTAGCCGCAAATATGGTGTGGAGGTTGGGGGGGAGGCCATGTTGTGAGGGGCACCCCCTGCATACCAAGGGGCCGTTTTAGGAGGACGCATGAAAAATCAAACAAAAATCGAGATGATGTGTGATCCACTTGGGAGCCGTTGAAGCAAGGGCGTCATCATCATCATGAAAGAGGGCGTCACCTTAAACACAGGGGGAGAGCGCAGCCCGCAAGTTTTGGGAGTGTGGCCGTGAATCAGCAGGGGAGCAGCCCGTGGAGGGTCGGGAGCCAAATGGCCACAGGGGGGAGGCCCCCTTCTAGGTCCAAGAAAGTAGCGCACGGGGCCCAAACGAGGCGGCGCGGTAGTATCACTCAGTGGGGGAGGTTTTTGGGGTAAATTGTTAAAATTTTTCGGGGTGTGGCAATTTTTTTTTCAAGCACTGGTGGAGCCGAACATGGGGATATGTAGAAAACTGTGGCAAAAGTGAAGCATGGCCAGGCACAACATTGGCACCAGGCCCTTTTTGCAAAACTCAGCGTCACCATCCGGTGGCCTGAGAGAAACGTGGCTCAGATGTGGTGGTCCATCCTGCTGCTGCAGCAACAGCAGTGGCTGCGCCCAGTCAAGGCTCCCCCACCTGTGCAGAAGGGAAGCTGTTTCTTTTTGCCATCATCTCCTGATCCAGATCCTCCTGCTCCTCACTACTCATGGCACCAGCAGTCGTTCAACGAGGCAATTGCAAAGTCACAACAGTATGCGTCCAACCATCCTAAGGTGCAGAAGCTGACTGTGCTTCGGTCCAAGTTGTTGGTACTGCAGTCCCTCCCTTTCCAAATGGTGGAATATGTAGAACAGAAGCTGGGCCAGTCCTTGAGCTTATCGGTTTGTTCCAAGGTGCACGGCAGTGCGGACGTGTGGAGCTGTAACTACGGTCAGGGCCAGTACCTGTCCTTTATGGCCTACTGGGTGAATGTGCTTCCTGCCCAGAAACACCAACAACTTGGACAGTAGACGCTGCTTTCTTTTCCACGTTGTCAAACTGCTGCTCCTGCACCAATGTCCGTCTCCTCCTCCTCCACCACCACCATCTCAGCCTCCACAAGTACTGCTCTATCATACCACATGTGTAGGGCACAGTGGTGTCATGCAGTTCTACACCTGGCTTGCCTCGGCGAACGAAGTCACACAGGAGAGGAACTGCTCCGCGTCATGCAGCAAGAAATCGATGTGTGGCTTTCTCTGCATCAACTGCAAATTGGATCCATGGTGACGGACAATGGGAGAAACATGGTGTCTGCGCTGCAGCGAGGAGGGATGGTCCATGCGCCGAGCATGGCGCACGTGTTCAATCTGGTTGTGAAAAGGTTCCGGAAGTCTTCCACCGATCTTCAGACGATTCTGAAAATGGCCAGGAAACTGTGCATGCACTTCATCCATTCCTACAAAGCCAGGCACACCGTCCTCGAGTTGTAGTGGCAGAACGGCCTCCCCCAACACATGCTGCTATGCGATGTTTCCATCCGTTGGAATTCCAGCCTGCACATGTTGGACCGACTGTATGAACAGAGAAAGGCCATTAACGATTTTTTGATAATCCAGTAAGACAGGAGTACTCACCTTTGTAAGTTTGATGTCAGCCAGTGGCAGCTTATGCGTGACACCTGCCGTTTGCTGAGGCCGTTTGAGGAGGCCATGTTATTTGTCAGTCGACAGAACTACGGGATGAATAACGTCATTTCACTGCTTTATGTCCTGGAACAGATGCTGAAAAATCTGTCTGGGCAGGGGACTGAAGACGTGGCGACTACAGCTCGCGGCCACATGAGTCCGGTGGTGACTGAACTGGAGGAGGACATTGGAGCACAAGCATTGTCTGGTGAAATGAGTGGTTTTTCTACCCTGGTGATAGGAGAGGAGGAGCAGGAGCAACTGGAGGAGGTAGATGGAGATGAGGAAGACGAGGCACATGACCCCCAAGCACCATGGCAGTATACAGTGGAGATGGAGGCAGAGAGTCCCTCAGAGTCACTTGCGCACATGGCCCACAGCATGCTGATTTGCCTGGCTAGTGACAGCCAAATAGCCATCATCCGGCAGAGGGATGACTTTTGGTTCTTCACCCTATTGGACCCTTGCTACCGGTCCAAAATGGGAGCCTTTTTTCCAGCTGCTGAGAGGGAGGACAAACTCAAATACTATAGAGAAATCCTGTGTAGTCAGTTGGCCGCTGGCTCTGTGCAGCATGGTTCATCCTCTGACAGGTCTGACCGGGGGGTTCCTCAGTGCTCACGTATCACTGCCACGGCTGCTGTGGGAAGGTGGCGGGACTAGGAGTCTGGAGTCTCTGATGAGCAGCTTCTTTCACCCGCCTAGTGAGGAGGGTACTTGCCAGCAGCAGCAGGATCTGGAGCAGACCCTGAACCAACAGATGGTGGCCTACTTGGACAGCACTCTGCCACCCCAGTTAGAAGATCCGCTGGACTACTGGGCAGCCAAACTGGATGTGTGGCTGCAACTTGCCGAGTTTGCAGTGGAGAAGCTATTCTGCCCGGCCAGTAGTGCGGCATCCGAGCGGGTGTTCAGTGCGGCAGGGGCCATCGTTACCCCAAGGAGAACCTGCTTGTCCACTTGAAATGTGGAACGACTGACCTTTGTCAAGATGAATCAGGCATGGATCGGCCAGGATTTCCACACACCAATGCATTAGGCGTCAGATTACATCAGTCGTGACGCCTCACCAAAACTTTGAGAAATGAGTCTGGATTCAAACGACCTGCCTCAGCCACTATTCTGATACCGCCACCCGCCTGTTGCCACACATCTGCTGCCAGTTTCTCCATCTGCCTACCACCATCTTTACCAGGGACTGGTATTGCCACTCTCCTCCACACTGTGTCTTTGTGCCACTCTATGACACCTCATGCTGCTGCTGTTGCTGGTGCCGTGACCTCCACACTGTGTCATTGTGCCACTCTCTGACCTCATGCTGCTGCTGCCGTGACCTCCACACTCTGTTATTGTGCCACTCTGTGACCTACTCCTGTTTTTGCCACCACCAGAATTGGTCATTGTGCCACTCTCTGACCTTATGCTGCTGCTTATACTGCTGCCTTCACCTCCACACTCTGTCATTGTGCCACTCTGTGGCCTACTCCTGTTTTTGCCACCTTCAGAATTTGTCATTGTGCCACTCTGTGGCATAATCATGCTACTGCCAAGTGACCGCTGTCTCACTGGAACACCCTGTGGTTTCCTAATGCTGTTTCCACCCTCCACCACTCTGACGTTGCCACTATGTTTAGTTTTCCCCTTCTTTTCACCTGTCAGAAGGAATGGGAAGGATCAGGATTGTCTAGCCAAAAGCAGGAGTGGATAAAGAACACAGAAGACATGCAAATATCCCATTTACTGGTTATCTCTGTTTTGGATCAACTCCTGTTTGTTTTTGGCCTTAGCAATACTAATGGATTATTGACCAATTGAAAGTGGACACTGACGGATGAAAGGAAGGGCAAAATGATCAGAGACATCAACGCAAAATTACTGCCGACACCCTCTCCACTCATTCAGGGGGGCCTCTACATGTATCAGCGTTTAACAGAACAGGTTCTGTCACATTCTGTGACGGTTTATAGCTCTGGTTTCATGGAGTGACCCCTGCTATGACGTTCCCTAAGGCTATGTTCACACGGCTGATTGACGCCGTTATTGCGAAAATAATTTTTTTCGGGAAATTCTGCAAAGTCGGCGAATCGAATTTTTGAGAAATTCGTCCATCTCCAGTGTGTAGGTACGGGATGCGGCACTAGATGAATGACATGCGGCATACCCGATCTCGCCCACTGGATCCAAAACAGATTGCCGTGCTATTAAGCTGCTTAACAAGAAAAAATATTTGGGAGTTACGGCTAATGGTGAAGCACAGATATAGTAATGCCTAAAGAGTATTTCAGACCCACATAGTAAACCTTTCTGAACGACATATATAAACTCATATATTATGGCAGAGGAGGGGCAATGGAAAACGGTAAGTATCAGGAAAAGCAAATGTATTAAGATGGTGAGACTACTCCTAATATGAAATATCCTTTAGAGAGAGAAAATGTATGAAGTATGTTCAGAGGCAGAGGAAACCTCTTTACTACAATATCCCCAGAGACAAGAGTTGGAAGAGGGACACAGTACTCATATATATACCAGATGTAGACAAAACTATTAAATGAAACAGCTGAAATTCAGCTGTTCATTTAAACCATGTGGATGAACAGTATCCAATCTAAAAAAATCCATTTTGATTCAATTTGCAAAAGTTTCTTACCAATGTCACCACCACGTGGTGAGACATGTAAACAATCCAAAGCCTCAAAGGTCAAAGAAGTGTTATTTCTACCATGTACTTGATTAAAGTGTCCAACCTAGTGGGGTGTCTCTATTGTTCCTTATTTCCCCTAAATGCTCAAGAATCTGCTGTTTCCAAGGCCTCAAGGTTTTGCCAACGTATTCAAGATGACATGAGCAAGTGGCTTTATAAATGACAGTTTCAATTGATGAAGTCACTGATCTCAAAACTACGACTTGTACGATGACTAACAACATATTTGGTCTGTTTAACCCCCCCACATGCCTTACAATGCCTTCATTTGAAACATCCTTTTGGTTTCCTACCAGGCCAAGAGTCTACAGGAATTTTTGGATTGAGATAACTGTGGGTCAATCTGTCTCCCAAACTTCTACCTCTTTGATAGTTTATTTGGGCATAGGTGGGTAAGACATCCACCAAATCACTGCGCATTCTAAGGATGTCCCAGTGTTTTGGAGAGATTCCCGAACTGTCTCATGAGCTCGATCATAAGTCGCAATCAATTGTGAATTATTTGATTCCTTTCATTTAGGAACCAAAAATTGTGATCGATCTTACTGAAGTGGAATAGTGATAACTATCATATGAATTGATAATTAAGGCATCCATTTTAAGAACTGTCAGCCATTTTAATGAATCTGTTCCTGACATTTGCTTTTTGCTAATCATTCAGGTTTGCAAAGCAGATGAACTGAACCATGATAAAACACACATACCAAGTTTGTTCTGCTCAGTTCAAAGTACACTTGCACTAGATAAAAAGGTCATCGTGACTTATACACACATACAAATTAAACCCACATGTAGGGAATCATATGCTTTTTTATTCTGAATAAATGTAATATGTTGACTTTTAATCAGTACGATTGTGGCATAACCCCAAAAGAATAAGAGATACTGGGTCACCGTTTGTGCTCCAGTTGTACAATCATTGATCTGTGTCTAACGTCATTAGGGATTAATAATTGAAATTATGTGTTATTGCCAATTCTTGATGAGCTGGTCAGCATATTCTAATGAGTAATGACGTTATCTGTTCTGATTGGTCTAAAATGTACATCCTATAAGATTTTGGCTTATCTGTGATTGGTTAGAAGTTAAATCATCTCATCACCTAACCATATAAAAAGAGCTATGGAGGATTAATAAATTGTTCTTATCTGATTTGATCTAAGAATCCAGTGTACACTGTTTCTTTATTTTCGATCGTGGAAGAAAGGTTGATCTTGATAGGCAAAAGCTGCCACAACATTTGGGGGCTCGTCCGGGATATCTCACGCAAGAGGAGGAGACGGGTCACGTGTCTAGATGCATCTGGACGGGAGATTTGGACAGAGCGCGCCGGGTGAGGTTTCTTCCCCAGAGAATCCATTTCTCCTTTCAAGTTGTATCTAAAAGACCTGTCACTGTCTTGTAAGCAGATATCTTATCTCCATTCTTCCACGTATCACGTTAGTATTACTTTTAAATTTTAAGAATACTGTGTGGAGTTTAGAGTTTAGAGTGATAAGTTAATAAGTTAAGTTGATATTGTCATATTTGCTTAAGTAAACTGAATTATTGATTAGGTCTGTCTGTTTGTTATCTCTGTGTATGTTTGTTTTTTGTGATTTTTTATAGGTAATAGGCGCCTGCCATCGTGTGGTGAGATAATTTAATGTCATATTAAGTAAATTTTATACAGATTGTTGTGTTTTACTAGTTTAATTAAGTATAATGGGTTTATCACCTTAAGGCTGGCATAGAAGTATAAGTTGATTTGCAATTTGTATATAGACAATCTTGAAGTTGTTGTGTTTTAACTATTAAGATAAACTTGCCTCTCCATAAATCCCTGAAGGTTATATAGTGTATAGAGAGTAAATAAGTGTTCCGCTGAGTACGGAGTGCTCAGTGAAGAGTATATAGATAACTCTTTGTTGGTCTGACGAGGCCCATACTTTTCTCTAGTGAAAAAAGGACTTCAAGGGAATAATAGGGGATGTGGTATCTTTAAGAGAAGTTTTGAAACCCAGAAAACCCCAGATAGAGAACAAGTATGTTCTATATACTGATGAAAGTGATAAGAAGTCCTGTGAAGCAGATGCTAGGAGCATATGGTATAGATACAAACACTATATGGGAGGCATGGAGAGATGGTCTAGAATGGGAATGGTTATATCAAATAATTTTATGCTGTGAAAATCCTGACAATAGGGAAATGTTGTTAAGATGGTTAAATGAAGTCAGATCTCAATCACACAATCACCAAACCTCTACAACACCTGTAGCTATGGTAAACACTGAAAGACAAAGGTTAATTAGTGATACAGATTGTGAGGATGATGATGAGCTTACATGTCTATGGCATAAATTACTTCCCCAGTTATACAGGAACATTTCTGTAGCCATAGGACAGAATGACACTCAGGAAGGCCCACACATTTCTCAGTTACAATATACACTCACAACAGTAGCCAGCAGTTCCACAGAACCAGTGGATCTATCATTGCTGGTATCATCCTGTCCCAGTAAAGTCCCATGAAGAAGTCTCAGTGTCATCCACAAAGGAGGAGTGCACTTCATTGAGTGACACAAGTTATCCTCTCCCTCAAACACACCCACATCACAATCTACTCTATCCACCTGCATATAATACACATGTACCTAGTCCTCTAATGGGACCAGGATACAAACAGTAATGTTATCAGTTATTAGTAACATGTCAGGTCAGGATATGGTAAAATTATTACACTTTGCTTTCACATCAACAGAGGACAATCGGGATGAAATGGGTCCAGAGAAGAACTCTGACTAATGGACTAATCCTATTTCACTGGAATTGTTTCTTATTTTTATTTCACACTAATGTTATGGATTTTTTTCTCTCCAGGAACTAAGAGGCAATAATAAGCATCTTTCCTTGTAGATACAGAAGATATAAAATTAAAATTGTCTCTCATTAACACTGATTTTCTTCCAGCTACACAAAGGACCATAGATGTAATAGATGTAAGTGGTAAAAGGCAAATCCTATTTTATAGTTCACATTAGTCACACTAAGCCGCATTACAACTATACATTCATTCAGTCATTCATTCAATCATTTCAGTAGATGCCCCACTGAGCTTATTGGGAAAATGATTTTTTAGGCAATCTCAGCTTGGGTGCACCATCTTTGCACCTTAGATGACATTCACATATAGGCTACACTTGAGAATACAGAGGACGTTGTGTACCTGCTGTATGCTGGATTGGTTAATGATCAGCCAGCAAAGGAAGAAGCCATAACAGATCCTGAGGTATTGTTCAATACTGCAAAAATCATCCATGAACACCTGTGGAATATGAATTCTACAGAGATGGGGCAGATAGCAAACACCCCACAAATACACATTGCTTTGTAAATCCAATTGCACACATACACAAAACCTGAGTACCCATGAAAGGCTGACATTGAATAGCCTTACAGACACAAGCTCTGCTTGAATTTCTTGCAGACTACGGACAAAAATTCTCCTGATACAAATTACAGAGATGTAAAGACAGGGTGACTTACATGACTTACATTGGACACTGCCTTACACCAGGCCACAGATACTTACTACCAGACATAGTAGCGGCTGTACAATTTGTCCATTCCCATGAATGAACAGCGACTGAGATAGCATTGGGAATGGTAGGTTACTGCATATTAGGCATATTAGTGTTTATATGCTGCACAATTATAGGACTTAACCAAAGATTCTGTGGCTGAACCATTCACATACATTGACAAGACCAGAAAGGCTGTTGAGAAGTTCAAAAATGCTCTCCTCTCAGCCATGCTGCTCTAGGCCTACTAGATTACACAAAGCCCTTCCACTTGTTTTGCCTTAAAGTCAAAGGACATGCACAAGCTGTGCTAACTCAAGTCCCCAATAGATAGCTAGCTGCAGTGGTCAGTTAGGCCCAGTTATGAAGCATTTATAGAGAGAAAATGCATGCATGCCTTAGAGCAATAGCGGCTGATGAATTTTTTGTAGAGAAAACCTGCCGAGTTTTTGGTACATTTTGAATGTCTGGGTTTCTCATTCTGTGTATGTACTCCTGAATTCACAGGCCCAATTCGCTAGGTGGGAGCCTGTTCTCCTCCAGCCTAGTCACATCCAACATCCAGCACCTGCAATCTGTTCCTACTCTCACTTCTCACAAAGCAAAGAGACTGTGTTTTGATCCGTAAGTTCTTAATGTTCTGGTTTTTTGCAGAAAGATGGGAAAGGTCCATGCCAGGCCCACAAGTGAACAAGTCCTGATGACAACCCCTTCAAGTGTGAAAACCGGAGGAACAGGGCCTTGGATCCATGCATCGCACGTGTCACTCCCATTAAGAAAGACAAGGAAGCAGACGTTCCGGTTGCCAAGCCGAAAAGTGAACCAGAAGATATCCTGAGTTCTACTGCTCCTTACGTGGCTCTGCCATAAAACCACCACCTAAGCCGCAGCTGGGTCATACGATACGATACCCTTCCATCGTGTGAAGAAAGAAGACAAGATGTTTCTCCTGCTTAATAACTACAAATATTGGTTTGTTGTGCTTTATTGCTACGTTTTCACAGGACTGTATTGGCTCTGCATGAGCTGAAGATTATATCAAGGACGCCGACAGGTGTGAGAGTGAGATACTGCGACTACTCAAGGATCTGAAGAAGTACAGCTGTTATTACATTTTAGGTTATTGCAAAAATATGGGTACAAGTATAAACTGCATAATATGGTGTTATGAAAAACATAGAGTCTACACATAAGCGACATAAACACTTTTTAGAGGAATAGACAATTAAGTTAGTTAACATGAACACCAAAATAGCTAAACGCATAGTCTTCAAGACCACTGGAGATGCACACCACTTCCTGACTACTTACAGTTCCATAAAAGAATTAGTTTTAATGACAAACCCCAAGTTCTCATTCACATATGGTTCAGGTTCAACACTTCTCAGATGCAATAGAGCACACTACAAACGCAGAGTTAGGGTACATTCCCATAGATTTGGACATTTTAGAAATAGCATTTTGCACAAAAAGGACTTTTCTTCTTACATTAAATGTTTTTCCCCTAGACTAATAAACTTTTTATTTAGGAGGTGACCACATTGTTTTTCAGGGCAATAGGTTTTTTCCTTAGGCACATGAGGTTTTCTTGCCAAGACATGCAATAATAAGAAGACGGGATCCCACAAACCTTTGATCAAGTTTAATCCAGAACTCATGCATACACTCATCATAGGAATACACAACATACATTGAAGTGAAGGATCATTGACAACATTAATGATGAGATTTTTGATGCCATTAAGATTCAAAGGTCTTACGATATAGAATAGATTTTTACATGTTTCAGGGTAAGCATAATGGAGGCCCAGCAGGTAAAGGGTTCTCCTAGCTCAACCCAGCCAATTGATTCAGTGGCATCAGAGGATGGGTGGATTAGCCCACATCTTCACTCACTTACATTTTTCTGTTTTATAGTCTGGATTTTGATCAAATGAATTGGGAACAAGGAGAGTTGCTATAAGACCAAAATGGTCTAATGGTCAAACTGTCATTCATTCATTTAAACATCCATACTGCTGCAGATGAGCAACAAGAGATACCCCTTTTAAATGAATCTCAGGGGTACTACATATTGTAATTAAAATGGTGTTGTAATTATCAAGAGGGAGGAATGAAGTGGAATAGTGATAACTGTCATATGAATTGATAATTAAGGCATCCATTTTAAGAACTGTCAGCCATTTTAATGAATCTGTTCCTGACATTTGCTTTTTGCTAATCATTCAGGTTTGCAAAGCAGATGAACTGAACCTTGATAAAACACACATACCAAGTTTGTTCTGCTCAGTTCAAAGTACACTTGCACTAGATAGAAAGGTCATCGTGACTTTACACACATTACAAATTAAAACCCACATGTAGGGAATCATACGCTTTTTATTTGAATAAATGTAATATGTTGACTTTTATATCATACGATGTGCATCACCCCTTCCGAATGAGAGATACTGGGTCACCGTGTGCTCCAGTTGTACAACATCTGATCTGTGTCTAACGTCATTAGGGATTAATAATTGAAATTATGTGTTATTGCCAATTCTTGATGAGCTGGTCAGCATATTCTAATGAGTAATGACGTTATCTGTTCTGATTGGTCTAAAATGTACATCCTATAAGATTTTGGCTTATCTGTGATTGGTTAGAAGTTAAATCATCTCATCACCTAACCATATAAAAAGAGCTATGGAGGATTAATAAATTGTTCTTATCTGATTTGATCTAAGAATCCAGTGTACACTGTTTCTTTATTTTCGATCGTGGAAGAAAGGTTGATCTTGATAGGCAAAAGCTGCCACAACACTTACAATAAAAATGTTTATTCTAATTTCATGTCAGATAGTGAGAAAAACATGCATATAGTATGTGTCTTTCTATATAGTGTATGTAAACTTCTGGTTTCAACTGTAAATTCAATTGATAATAAGTGGTGTAACTTGAAAATTTCTGTTCACTAACCAATCTGACTGAGCTAGATGTATTTTGCAAAGAATGGGGAAACATTCCAGCCTCTACATGTACGAATCTGTAAGAGACATACCCCAACAGACCTGCAGCTATCATTGTAGCTAAATTTGGTCCTACAAATTATTGACCCAGGGGAGCTGAATACATATGCACAACACACTTTAATTTGCAAAAATGTGGAAAGCATGTATCATTTTCTTTACACTTCATAAATACTTGTTACTTTGTGTTGCTTTATCACATAAAATATCAGAAAAAAAAATTTTGTGGCTTGTGGCTGTAACAATTGTAAGATTTGTGGCTGTAACATTTAAAAATGAGGAACAGTGTTCAGAGAGTGTGAATACTTTTGTAATCCACTGTACATAAATGCTACAGTAACGTTGACAATAACATCTAAGTAGTTAAATGCCCGGGCATGGAGTTGTCTCTGATTCCAGGCACTGAAGGCAGGTGCCAGCTATAATTGAAACTACAATGGAGTAGGCCCCTCTCCTTCCTGACAACTTGACGTAAGTATGTATCAAATGTTGGAAAAGAGTTAAAGGGGTTGTCTCGCTACAATGATTGGGTTTTAATTAAAAGATCTTTAAAAAAACAAAGCAGCTTTGCAATATATGTTCATTACAAATGTCCTACTGATTTTGAGTTATCCCTGGTAGTAGGAGTGCATCAGCTTCTCAAATCAATATAGCAGCCGACTGTTGATTTTTTATCTCACTGGCTGTCATGTGCTGGTGATCATCAGCTTCTGAATAAGGTCAGAGCACAGAGCCCCTCCGCACAGTATTCTTCTGTAGGGAAGGGAGGGGAAGGGCTCTGGCTTCTGTGTCTGTGTGGATTAACCCTGTTTGTGCCTGCTCCCTCCTGCTCTCTACACAGATTGAGGAGAGCAGAGGTGAGGCTGATCTGTAGTCAGTAGATGTGATAGCAGTGAAGTGTGTTACTATAATCATGATGTCAAGTTGGTAATTTAAAGGAAAAAACATCAAAAGTCTGTTTCATCATTATATTCTTATTAAGCTCATCAGATAGTTTGTTAAACTGCTTTTACTGCTATACATCCTTATCGAACTATCAGATATCTCTCACACATCTTTCCTTGAGACAGATGCATTGCCTGTTAGAAGCAAGAAAATCAAGGCCTTCCTCCTCCCCCCAGATAATACAGAGGAGAGCTTCGGAATGTATCATATCAGCTAATGCTTCATACGTACATGCAAATTATAACTTGTCTCTTAGCGACCACCAATTAACCAATCATGTGGTGACAGAATAGTCATGTGATTAAAAAGTTCTATTGGAATGTTATTTACTGTGATTAAATTTCAGATTACATGTCCGAAACGGAAGGTGTCGGTCGTGTTTTCTCGAGCTCTGGCTGCTGGCAGCAATAAAATAATAATAATTTAATTGGATAAGGAGTGGAACAAAGATAGATTCCACACCTGATTTTATCATCTTGACAGTGGTGCCGTGCTCTCAAACGCCCAAGGACGACTATCCGGAGGGGGGCTGACGTCTTACCATCGGCTGCACGGTCCTGGAGTGCCCGAATCACTTGGTGCCTGATCAAACTCACAGAAATAGGTAAGTTAGCAGACTTTTAGTCTGTGACTTATCTTTTTTCGGACTTAGTGAAGGTCTTTTTGGGGGTTTGGTTTAAAAAC
>JAODAL010069080.1:0-16519 GCA_025379985.1 Phyllomedusa bahiana | reverse complement strand
TTTTTTTTAAAATTATCACTAAAAAATAATTACAAATTATTAGTAATATTTTTAATAATTATTTAAAATTTAAAATTTTTAACTTAACAATAAATTTAATAATAAAAATAATAAAATTATATTATACCTCACGGCCACTTTTTAGGTACCCCTGTCCAATGCCTTTAAACCTTTAAATTTCAATCAGCCAATAAGGGCCCCGGAAAAATCAGGTTTGGGCATTTGGACTTGGTCAAGACAATCCCCTGCTTAAAACCGGCATCATAGGGGGAAAAAGGGGATTTGAGTGCCTTTGAACGTGGATGGTTGTTGGTGCCTAAGGGGGTCTGAGTTTTAAAAAAAATGTGATCCCCGGGGTTTTTCACGCAAACATCTCTGGGTTTACAGGAATGGTCCGAAAAAGAAAAAACATCCAGTGAGCGGCACCCTGTGGGCGGAAATTTCCTTGTTAATGCCAGAGGTCAAAGGAGAATGGGCGACTTTTCGAGTATAGAAGGCAACAGTGACTAAAATAGCCCCCCGTTACAACCAAGGAGGAGAAGAGCATCTCGAACGCACAGTCGGCGAATTTTGAGGAATGGGTACAGCGCAAAGACCACAGGGTGCCACGGCTTTCACTAAAAACAGGAAACTGAGGTCCAATTTCCCCCAAGCTCTAAATTGACAAAAAAGTTGGAAAAACGTGGCAGGGGTCTGAGAGCTCGTTTTTCTGCTGCAATTCGGTGGTAGGGTCAAAAATTTGGGCGTCAAAACTGAAGCTGGATCCATCCTGCCTTGTATCAACGGTTCAGGCTGGTGGTGGTGGTGTCAGGGGGTTGGGCAATATTTTTTTGGCACTTTTTTGGCCCCGGGGTACCAATTGAGCTAGTTGCAAAACCTTGGGGAAAATTTTCCCACGAGAATTGAGGCAGTTCAAAGGAAAAGGGAGCCAACCCGTTACTAGCAGGGTGTACCAAATTAAAGTGGGGGGTGAGGTATTATAAATTTAGATTAGTGGGTGGGTGTGTTAAAATTAAAATATATTTTTTATTACACAGACCTTTTTTTTAAACCCAATGCATTTTTTGGTTGCGTTTTAAAAGGGGACATTTAAAGTCAGCGCGTCGGAGCCCCTTTTCACCATTTTTGTGAAAGCGGGCTCATTTATGTCGGCGCCCGGGGTGCGCTCAAAAAGCGGTGTAAAGTTCCCCTGCGCTCGCCTTGTGTGAGGCCCTTCGGACTTGGCGAAAAAACAATGCGCCTAACATTATTTTGGGGGAATGTGTTTCCCCGAAATAAGGCCACCTTTGTGACACGTTTTAAAATGTTTTCGGACAGATTTGCGCCAAAAAAATTCCCTCCCAAAAAGAATCCGGGGGAAACAGGCCTTTTTAAAACCAGTACAAGAATAAAATGGATTGGTTTTTTTAAATGAAGTTTTTAATAAACAGACATATCCAAAGTGCTTAACAATAAAAACAATGCTTAGTAAATTTTTACCCAATAACTTTAATCCCAAAATTTTTAATTATCCCCTACGAAAAAAAATTTCCACTATAAAATGTACCCAAAGTCCGTGAAAAAACATAATTTACATCAAATAACCCTGATGATGTTGTCCAATGTTTTATTAAACATTTTGCATACCAAATTTAAGATGTATTTTGGGTTTTCCACTTTATGCAATTTAGTAATAAAAAAAGGCAGCACGAAAGGTGTTGGGGGGACCTGTGGTCCTCCAAGCGGGATTTTTTGCTTAATTTTTTATTCTTCTTGAAAATCATTTATTGTGTGTGCCCGCTTAAGTGTAAAAATTATACCATTACAAAATCCCGCCCCCACTTCGACTTTCCGTCGTAACCACATTAAACTAGTCTCCCTGTGGAGCCGTAGGGGCCCCTCACTTTGCCGCCCTGCAATCATGCCCCTCGGATTTTTCAAAAGTGCCGCGCCCCCGCCCCCAAAGGCCCACGCGCCCCACTGCACACCCCTACATGTTGGGCCATACAAAAGTGGGAGGTTGCGTAACCGGATTAGGGCTCCCCCGGAGCCGCACGGTGAGGCCAGTATACGCCGGAAATCAGGCGCAATTCCGATCATAATTTGCCCTTAGGACAAAAGCGCACCAAAACGTACTAAAAAAGTATGTTGTTTTTTTGGATCCGTTTCATGCTCCAAGCG
The DNA here is from genome assembly GCA_025379985.1 of Phyllomedusa bahiana. Lineage (NCBI taxonomy): Eukaryota > Metazoa > Chordata > Amphibia > Anura > Hylidae > Phyllomedusa > Phyllomedusa bahiana. The sequence goes on along the minus strand of JAODAL010069080.1, from coordinate 14,359 downwards.
CCTCCAATGTTTCCTATGTGGATTTTCTTGCGAAAAACGCAAGTAGAAATGGCATGTCAATTCTTAAAAAGGACCCGAAAAAGCAGACCAAAAAGAAAGTAAAAGCGCATCGGCGATCACTTCTGAACGGAGACCCCCTTTTTACTTTGGGAAAGCAATGAAAAATCACATGCAATTGTTTGAAGGGTTTTTGGGGATCCATTTTGGGCTTGCAAAAAAAACGGATCAAAAAACGGATCACAAAAAGTCGTGTGAAATCCCTTTTATCTGAAATGAGGTGGCGCCAAAGGGGGTCACCTACTTACCTACCCTTGTCTCTATGCATTCCTATGAGACCGACTTGGACCTTTCATAGGATTTCACGAGAGATTCATTTTCGGGGATAAAAACCCTGCTGCTGTTTCAGCAACTCATTCAGTGGGAGCGTGAGAATCTTATTCAGCTGCAGGTGAGCAAAATTACTGTGACCTAGAATCAAATTTCTAAGAAAAAAGGCAAAGAAAAAAAGGATTTCTCCATTTAGAGATTATGGAACATTTATCGTTTCCCGGGCCAAAAACCGTGATTAAAATTTTTTTTGCTTGTCGTTGTGACCAAAGCGGGGCACCTCTGCACCCCTGCCCTTAATGGTAAATGATGTGAACAGTCTCCAAAAAAAGAAGGCCGATGTCTACGCGCGATATTTTAAGAAAATGTGAATTTCCATAAACATTGATGCAATAGAAATGACTACAAAAGGGGCAAGTGCCTCTCTTTCATTATTGGTCACTGTTACCCGGAACCCCCACAATGTGGATAGAGAAGGGGGTGTCCTCTCATTCTGCGAAAATAGAGATCTGGGGATGGCTAAGTTAGACCGTGTTAAAATGGTCTTGCTCAAAAACTTTGATGGGATTTGGTTGGGTGGGGTAAGTCCCCCCTTTGGAAAGGCCTGAAGTTTGACCCAAAAAAGGAGAGCGGCACATTGTGCCGAAAAATTAGCTCCGCTGTCTGGGAACTCCCCATGAACGAATGGAGAACACAGTGCTCCCCCATACTGGGAACTGCCATAAGGAAAAGGAGGGGAACACAGCATCCCCTGTATGGAACCCCCATAGAACAGAAAGGGAGAACACGGCTCCCCTGTACTGAGAATCCCATAGGGGAATGGAGAACACGCGCTCCCCCGTACGGGAAATCCCATAGAAAAGAAGGAGAACACGTGTCCCCCGTTGGGAATCCCCTGAACAAATGGAGGAACACAGGCTCCCTTTTTTGGGAAATCCCATAGGCAGAATGGGAACAAGCCCTCTCCCGTACTGGGAACTTTTTTTAGGAAGAATGGAGAGCACAGCGCTCCCCTGTATGGGAATCCCATAGAACAGAATGGAGGAAACGCATTTCCCCGTACTGGGAAATTTTATAGAACAAATGGAGAACACGATTCCCCTGTACTGGGAACTCCCATAGAACAGAATGGAGAACACAGCCCTCCCCTGTACTGAGAACTCCCATAGAACAGAAAGGAGAACACAGCGCTCCCCTGTACTGGGAACTCCCATAGAACTGAATGGAGAACACAGCGCTCCCCTGTACTCGGAACTCCCAGAGAACAGAATCGAGAACACAGATCTCCCCTGTACCGAGAACTCCCATAGAACAACATGGAGAACACAGCGCTCCCCTGTATTGGTAACTCCCATAGAACAGAAGGCAGAACACAGCGCTCCCCTGTACTGGGAACTTCCATAGAACACAATGGAGAGAACACAGCGCTCCCCTGTACTGGGAACTCCCATAGAGGAGAATGGAGAACACAGCGCTCCCCTGTTACTGGGAACTCCCATAGAACAGAATGGAGAACACAGCGCTCCCCTGTACTGGGAACTCCCATAGAACAGAATGGAGAACACAGCACTCCCCTGTACTGGGAATTCTCATAAAATATTATGGAGTGTCATACGTGACCGAGCCAAGCTTTTTGGGGGGGCCTGTTCTTGAGATGGGTGTGAGTCTTAGAGGTGGCTATCAGACTTTAGTAGCATATCCTATTAACATACCATCAAAGTCTATGGTGGGAATTGCATATCGATAGTCTATGGTGGGAATTGCATATCGATAGTCTATGGTGGGAATTGCATATCGATAGTCTATGGTGGGAATTGCATATCGATAGTCTATGGTGGGAATTGCATATCGATAGTCTATGGTGGGAATTGCATATCGATAGTCTATGGTGGGAATTGCATATCGATAGTCTATGGTGGAGGACCTCCTTGTAATCTTGATATACAAAACCTTCCATGCACTGAAATAGAGGAGAACGTAATTTGCCAAGAAATCATCCAAAATGCAGCTCTTCCCACAACAAAGGGTTGAGTCATCTTACAGAAAAAAACATGGAGCCCATATTTCTCTGTGGCCCATGAGGCCAGGAGTTCTCCTGGGGCCCCAGAAGCCGTAGTGTGGTCAGACATATACAATAGCACATTTGTGTGTCTCATGCGGGATGACGCAGGTCGCCTGCATAATATTTACTCGCTGACCTGGAGGCGGCACTTCTATCACAAGTGTCCCATCAGACATGAAAGGCTCGGCCATCGCTCACGCTAAGTATCTCTTCCTGGATTGCCCGCTCTTCTGGAGATCAGACGGCCACAGTGCACTTCCCTTTGGGCTGCTCCCTTTCCTCCCAGTAATTATCCTGCTCCAGCACCGATGACACTGAAGCTGCGACCTTCCCTCGATTGTGGAGACAATTTCCTCAATCTTCTTGACTAAAGTGGAGACCAACGGTGACGAGTTGTCCAAGTAGTCCAGCCATTCAGAGTCCCAGAGACCACACAGAACCATGAGCTTATTATAAGGTTTGGGTCATTCTGGGCAAAAGATGAAAATATAACTTATAACTTCAGATAATGTCCTCCTCTCAGAAGACCCCCCATTATATGGTGATTATAACTTCAGATAATGTCCTCCTCTCAGAAGACCCCCCATTATATGGTGATTATAACTTCAGATAATGTCCTCCTCTCAGAAGACCCCCCATTATATGGTGATTATAAATTCAGATAATGTCCTCCTCTCAGAAGACCCCCCATTATATGGTGATTATAACTTCAGATAATGTCCTCCTCTCAGTAGACCCCCCATTATATGGTGATTATAACTTCAGATAATGTCCTCCTCCTCAGAAGACCCCCCATTATATGGTGATTATAACTTCAGATAATGTCCCCCTCCCCTAACACCCCCCCATTATAGTGTTATTATAACTACAGATAATGTCCTCCTGTCAGAAGACCCCCCATTATATGGTGATTATAATTTCAGATAATGTCCTCCTCTCAGAAGACCCCCCCATTATATGGTGATTATAACTTCAGATAATGTCCTCCTCTCAGGAGACCCCCCCTATTATATGGGGACCAGACTTTTAGATCCATCACTCACAGGGCCCAATGGATGAAAACCTTCTAGTAGGAAGACAGTCTTACTCCTAGACAGTTTCCATACATGAGGCCCATAATGTCTACTAACCATCTTCTTTGAAAGAGCTATTTCTTTAGAAGACCAGTTTTCAATGTAATTTTGGGTGAACCTCAAACCATTTTATGAGGGGTAACCTTAAAGGGGTTTTGCCATGATCTAATGTAGACGTGGGATCCTCCAAAATGAGTATTTAACCCCTTAACGACCGCGCACCGTCTTTGAATGTCGGCTGGTGCGGGTCGTTCGTCTACAGCGACGTCTTTTGGCGTCGTTGTAGACTTCGGGGTTTTGCCGCGCCCGGGTGCCGCAGCAGCGCTGGAGTCGGGGCTGTACTATACAGCCCTGATCCCAGCGCAGCTCCTGCGAGCACCGGAAAGCGAGGGAAACCTCCGCAACCCAATGCTTTAACCCTTTGATTGCAGCGGTGCGTTACCGCAGCGCAATCAAAGGGTTCCCCTGCTCTGTCGGGTGATCGGGACTCCCGGTGACCAGACAGAGCCCGGGGAACGGCTGCACAGTCAGCTCTGGGGACCTAGAGTGGCCCCAGAGCTGTCTTTGTAACAAGCCAGTGACCAGGACAGACTGAGTGCTGTCCTGATCACTGCCTGTGTCACACTGACACAGATTATAATGTATTAGCATATATGAATATGCTAATACATTACTAAGTGTTAAAAAAAAAATGTAAAACAGTTCTCCCTTCATGGGATTAGAAGTAAAAAAAAAAAAACATAAAAAGTGTGAAAAAATTAATACAAAAATAAATAAAATTTAAAAATAAATATTTAATAAAAAATAATTGTGCTATATTACACACACAAAAAAACCTACACATATTAGGTATCCACACGCCTAATAACCTGCAGAATTAATCTAACAAGTTATTACGTGTGAAATGTGAATGGTGTAAAAGAAAAAAAAAAAAAGTGAACTTAAACTATTCCCCCATAAAGTAAAACTCGTCTCGAATAAAACGAGGCCTCATACATCTGCGTCATTGAAAAAATAAAAAGTTACAACTGTTGAAATGCGAGGAGGCAAAAACTCTAAAAATGTTCTGGTCATTAACTACTTTTCAGGCGTTCGGCTTAAGGGGTTAATCACTTTTCTAAATATATGTCATTAAAAAAGTGAAGCCTGTGAGATCTACAGCCTCACTATGATGCTCTTAGTTTCCTGACAGTTTATATTAGACAGGACCAGGACACTGACAGGAGCTGATCTGACCGCGCTTGCGTGGTTTGCACTTCTTATCTGATGGCAGGGAACATGAACGAGCTTTGAAGGGACTGAGGAAAAATGATCCTGGGTCTCCTATAGAGAATCCACTGGTTGTAATGTAATTATCTGAGTAAAAATACAGGCGCTCCCTTGGCTCACTGCTCAGCCCTTCTTTCTCCCGGAGTCCAGCAGTTTGTGAAGAAATGAAAGAAACCTGCCTGCCTGGAGCTAATCTTCTCTCCTGAGCAGATAAGTGGGAGAAAACAAAACCCATTAATTTGTGCACGATAGTTATTCTCTGTGATTTAGCAAAACAATGTTTGCTCAACTACAGAGACTGAGCCTCAGGAACGTGCATGGGAGGTGGAGTGATGACATCACAGAGGAGGTACTTGATTTTTTAAACACAGAAACACAAGGCCCCTCTTTTCAAGGCTCAAGTTCAGCCTGTTAGCTGAGGAAATCACTTCTTGGCAAAACCCCTTTAAACATTTCACCACATGTGAGGAACAACATGACATTATCATGGGTCACAGTTTCTAGTGGATTGTATATGATCCATCATGGGGAGTAACACAATAGATGAGGCCAGAAAAAGACACAAGTCCATCTAGTCCAACCTATAACCCTACAGTGTTGATCCAGAGGAAGCCAAAAACCCCCTATGCCAACTGCCCCATGCAAGAGGAAAAATTCCTTCACGTCTCTAAATATAGCAACCAGTACTTTCCATTTAGACAACCAGGTGAAGTAGCACAGTATAATTCGGCAATATGGAAAGAAGTCCATGGTACTCAATATTCCATGTGTTCACCTTTATAAAAGCTTGGGTACATAGATGTGGAGAAAAAGAAATAGAACCAACGGGCCCATTTGGTGCCACCTGTGCTTTGCCCAAGGGGTCCCCTTTCCGGGGCCCCCAAAGCAAAAAATAAAACCTTTTTCCGGGACTTCAAATGATGTCCTTCTCATGACTTTTGAAAAAACCTTTTTTTGATAGCCACCGATTTGAGAAGGACCCCCCAAATTATACTGGACCAGTTTTTTTAGATAAATCACATTTTTTTGTCGACTAACAAACTCCCCTCTAGAAGACTTTTTTTCACTGAAATTTTTGGGGATGGACCCCTCAGTTTAAACCCCCTTTTTTGGGTTTTAAAAACATTTTTAAATAGTGGGTCCCCCCCAAAAAATGTTTATGGTTGGTCACTTAAAAAATTTTTAAAAGGGGCCCCTTTTCCCTCCAAGATGGCTCCGAAGGCGAAGAACCCCCCTGTACCCCCCCAAGATCAAAGAAAGAAAGGGGTTTTAAAGGGCCAAAAAGGCGGGTACTAAAAGGCTGCACGTCAAAAGAAAAGAAAACGGGACCTCTCCAACCTTCAGGGGGCCGGGGGCCCCTTTGCGACTTAGGGGGCAACCCAATTTCCCCAAGGGGGAAACCCGCTTGACCATTAGCCATCTTAAAGGGTTCCCTCTGCCCAAATTGAGTGGGCCCCAGGGAAAAAATTTTAAAAAGGGACAATAACAAAAACGGGTTTTTTATTTTTTATGCAAAGCCAAAAAGCACCAGATCAACCCTGGAAGAAACGAAAGAAATTTGATATGCCCCAAAAGTGAACACCTTATTAGGGCCTGATGGTGAGAAAAAGGGCATACCCCCGCCGTGTCCAGATTATGATCCCCTTGATGTTGCAACAAGATTGCAAAATCTAAACACAACACCAAAAGTTCTGTACAGAAATAAATCAAAAAAAACAAAAAAAAAAAAAAGTTAAATGGGTGGTAACCAAAAAAGAGTTTTATTGGTGGCCCCCTTTCAAGTATTTTTTTTTTTATGGGTGGTCATTTGAAAACATTTAAAAGGGTGGTCCCTCAAACATTTTAAAGGTTTGGGTCACTAAAAAACAATTTTATAAAGTGGTCACCTACAACATTTTCATGGGGGGGGCTTCCTTAAGCATTTCCATATTTGAGGAACAATGTGACTTTCAGGGGTCACCCCTTCTAGGGGATTGAAATTTTGTTTCCATATAATAGAGGAGGATGGATCCATCGGGGTCCAACCAAAAACCCTCTACACTGTTGTTTCAGAGAAAGGAAAAATTTCCCTAATTGCCCCATAGAAGGGGGGGAAAATTCCTTCCCAAAACTTCAAATCGGAAATTTCAGTATCCCCCATGTAGAAAACCCGGGTGGTTTTATAAATCAGGTTTTTTCCATTTGAAAGGGCCACACCCAAGTCCGGGTTTGGAAAAGTCAAACTCCTTTTAAAATCAATGTTCATTGCCCTTTTTTTCCCAAATTTCTTATATAAAAAAAAAATTAAGATTTTCCAAAAAACCGTGTGTCAAAGGTTTAATAACAGTATAAGCAGAGAGTTTTACAACTTTTTTTTTTTTTTGTATTTTTAAACCCTATAAAAAATCCTTTTTTACATTGAGAGCAGTAAAACCTGCAAAAATTTTGGCCCAAATCGAAAGCTGGGAAGTAAATAAAATTTGTATCCGGTCAAAGACAATATCTTGAGTAAAAATCTGGATTCCGGGGACTGAAAACATTGTACATAGATAGCCCTTTCTATGAAAGAAATTTTACAATTTTTATAGTGTAGACAATGCTCTGTAAGTAAACAGCCAGGACTCCATACTGATAATTTTTTACAAGCCACCTGCCCCTCGGGAGAAGTAATACAATTGTAATAGTGTGGGGACAATGCTCTTGACTAAAAGCCCCGACTCCAGACTGATACATTGTACATAGATGGGCCCTGTTCTGGTGAGAAGTAGATACAATTGTATAAAGTGTAGACAATGCCCGGGTGGGGCAAAAACACCCAGGACTCCATACGACAAAATTTGTACATACCAGCCCGGGCTCTAAAGGTTTGAGAAGTAAAAATAAAATTTTATATATGAAAGACAATGCTCTGTGAGCAAAACCCAGCCGGGACTCTAAACTAAATTAAAATTGAAACATAGCCAGTCCGCTTTTCGGGGTAGAAGTAGTTTAAAATTTTGAAATTATGTAGACAAGCCCCCTTGAGCTTAAACACCCCCGACTCCAGCTGTTTACAATTTTCATAGAAAGCCCTTTTTCTCAGTTTGAGAAGTGGAGACAATTGTATCCAGTCTAGACAATGTTTCTGTGAGCAAAAAACCCGGGAAATCCAATGATACAATGTACATAGCTGGTCCTGTTCTCAGCTGAGAAGTGAATAAAATTGTATCCATTTTTAGCCCCAATGTGTGGAGTCGGACTAAACTGATACTTTTGGAGTTTTGGGCCCCTAAACCCTTTAGGACCCACAGGTGGATTTTTGTTTCTGGGGCCCCCCATTGGGGTTTTTATTTTATGGCCACTGTACATGCCTTTATACTCTTCTTGCCCCCTTTCTATCTCCCTTTTCTGCCCTTCCCCCCGTGGTTAAATATGCTTTTGGGAAAAAAAACCTCCATTTGCCATGCTCGGGGGGCCCACGGGGGGGGTTGTCCTTTTCCTCTGGGGGGAACCAGTCCAACCCTTTGGAACATTGTATTAGTAGTCCTGTTTTCAGTTTGAAAAGTGGATCAATTATATTGGGTTTTTTGGGAAATGCCCCGAAAAGAAAAACAGCCTGGACTCCAACTGGAACAATGGGGCAGTTTTGTCAATAGTGCCCTTACTGTTGGGGACAACGTAAAGTTAAAACCAGACAGTTTTTTGTGCCCCAACATTCCCCCATAGTGTTGTTAAATCTGGTGCAGGTTAGAACTGTTAGTCTAAGTTTGTACCCCAATTAAAATTGCTTACGTCAGTCACAAACTGCAACAAAATTCTGGTGCTTTTTTGGGGGATTAAAACCCGCTCCCTTTTCCCAAATAAGCCACACCCCTTTTATGAGGCCCCGCCCCCCGGCAGACAAACCGGGCTGAAACTGGGCAAAAACACATAGTAAATGTGGGGAAAAGTTGTACTCCATTTTTTTTGGGGCAAAAATTTAGCCCCTAATTTTGGGGCAACTGCCTTTATAAAAAATCTGCCCAAAAAGTTTCGTACTAGTCCTTTCCCCTCACTGAGAAGTGGATACAAAATTTTTTTCGTCTAGACAATTTCCTGTTTAGCTAAACAGGCTGGACTCCAATTGATACAAAGGGAGTTGCTTTGCCCCCGCTCTAGCTTTACAAGTGGATAAAAAATTTTATTCAGTCCCCAAACAATGCTCCAAGAAACCAAACATCCTGGACTCCCAAATGAGGAAAATTTTACATACGTAGCTATCCTTTCTTCCCCCAGCTGAAATTGGGTAAAATTTATTAAGAGACAAAGCCCCTTTGGGGCAAAACCTGGGGCTCCAGACTGTTTCATTGGGCATAACTTTCCTGCTCTCCCCGCTGATAACTGGAGGGCAACAAAATTCAGTCTTTGGGCAATGCTCTGTGATTTTAAAACCCCCCGGACTCTAGACTGATTTCATTGTAAAATAGCTAAACCCCGCTCTCAGCTGCAAAGTGGATACAATTTTATTTTGGTCTAGAAAAATCACTGGATTAAACCACCTTGACTCCCGACTGATATAAAACACGGGAGCTAGTCCTGCTCTCAGCCCGAGGGAAAAGGGGTACTTTGGATATAGGAAACATATAAGGGGAAAGGTTTTTTTTTGGTTTTTTCCCCAAACTCCATATGTCCTTCTTTGGGTTTTACCGCAGTAAAAGTTATATGAATCGGAGGGCTGAATGGACTTACAAATCCCCCTTTGTAAAACCCCCCCTTGGACTAGCTGCCCGTGTTGACAACAGGTGAAGCTAAAATGTTGTCTGTTTCCAAGGGCAAACCCGTAAAAATTTTGGGAAATTTTGCTTTAAAGTTAAAGGGAGGGGCGATGCTTTTAACCCGTAAAATCATGCAAAAGGAAGGTTGGGAAACCCGAAAATGTAAAAAAACCGTAAGATTTAAACCAATTCATTTTTGCTCTATTCCACAAAAACGACCCCCCCCCTTTACCTCGCTGCCCAAAAATGACCCTCTGAGGGCGAAAAATTTTTCCCGAAAACATCGGCCAGAGCTGGTGACATTTAGCCAAATTTTGGGTTTAACGGCGCTCCTATAGCAGCCCCCCAAGGGCAGTGTCCCTGTGATCAAAGAGCTTCTCAAATCCCAAATTTTGAGCAGGTTTTGACGACAGCACGGAACAAGGTCAGGTTATAAAATGTACCAGCCGAAATTGTGATGCAGCTCTGCCCGGGTAATACAGGGTGTAACTCCCCAAAATCAGTACAGGAAATAAAGTAAGGGACATGGGGCTGCACCACCGATATTTGGGCGCAAACTCTGGGGGGTAATACGGAAAGTAATCAGGATTTTGTACCGGTTTAATTTTTGTCCCGTACACAGGGGATGCCCCCAGCAGAATAGTGGAGGCAGCTCTGGAGGGTAAAAGGATGAAAATCAGGAAACAGTACAGGATAAGTAAAAGTATGTACACAGTGGGCTGGGAAACCCCAGAAAGTGGGCAGCCCTTTGGGGGATAATTTCAGGGTTAACTCAGGATTTAGTAAAGGGTAAGTAATGTATGTACAGTGGGCGCCCAAACAAAAAAGTGAGTGCCCGCTTTTGGAGGGTAATACAGGATGTAACTCAGGATTTAGTGGGAGGATAAGTAAGGGGGGTAAAACCGTGACTGCACCCGCAGAATAGTGAGTGCAGCTCTGTGGAAAAAATAAGGATGTAATCAGTTCCGTACAGGATAAGTAATGTATGTAAGTGACGCCCCGCAGAATAGTGGGGTGCAGCTCTGGAGGAATTTAAAACAGGGTGTAACTCAGGTCAGTAAAAGGATAAGTAATTGGGTTTTACCCCAGTGACGCACCAGCAGAATAGTGAGTGCAGCTCTGGAGATAATACAAAGGGTGTAAATCAGGATCAGAAAAGGGGTAAGTAAAAGTATGTAAAAGTGGGCTGCACCAGCAGAATAGTGAGTGCAGCTCCGTAGTATAAAACAGGGTGTAAAATTTAGGATCAGTTTCCGGAAAAAGTAATGTAAGGACAGTGACTGCACCCGCAGAATAAAAGGGCTGCAGCTCTGGGGGATAATTTTCAGGTTAACCAGAACATTTTAAAAGGGAAAAATAATTAATTTAACCCGTACTGCACCCCGCAGAAAATTTTAGTGCAGCTCTGGAGTATTTTTATTTCGGATGTAACTCAGGAACAGTACAGGTAAAGTAATTTTATGTAAAAGTGACTGCCCAGCAGAATAGTGAGGTTTCAGCCCTGGAAAAATTTAAAACAGGATAAATAATGTAAATTTTATTTGAAAAACCTTTTAAAAAGTTTACGATGAATTCCCAGATCAACCTTTTTTAAAAATGCAGCAGACTCATTGTATCTATGTAATACTATTTAAAAATTTATGGTAGAGTTAAAAAACAGGGTTTTTATTTTTTCATTAGAAATTTTTTAAGTTACAATCCATAAAAAAAAATTAAAAAATTTAATTTCTATTTTTTCTAAGTCTTTTTTGTGGGCCCCCCGTCCTCATCCCCCCACCTTGTTTAGAAGTATATGTTTACGGAAAAAGTTTATGTTTGCTACAAGACTTTTTTATGTAAATGTTTACAAAAGTAAAGAGCCTTCCCCAAGAATGTCCGGTTTCCCCTGCATTGCCTGGGGCAGAGGAATGACAAGGAGACAAGGGGAAACCTTTAGAATTTTTCCCCCATGGGGGCGGGTGACCTTTTAATGTTTTCCCCATAGCCCCCCGGCAAGATGAAATCCTGGGGGGTTTACCGGGCTGGGGGACAAAGTGGGGCACGAAACCCCAAAAAAAATGGGGATTCCTTTTGGCCCGTCTCCCCTTTCAGAGGAAAAAAAAAAAACGACCTGAAAAAAAGAATTAAATTAAAAATTCATGAAAATGAGTTTTTTTTTTCCCCCCCCCTGTCCAAAAGCCCCTGAAAAAACACCGTTTTTTGCCCCCAATTTGCGTTTTCCCGGGACGTTTTTTTACAACCCTTTTTTTCTTGTCCCTTTAAACCCGTTTTTTTTTAAAGTCTACTAAATTTAAACCCTTGGGGTAAAATCCCCCCCCCACAAAAGGGAAAGAAAAGCAAACCCCTTTGCATTTTTTTGTTTAATTTTTGTAAAGTTTTAAAAGGGTTTTTTGGGGCTAATAAAGTTATCTTGGTTTGTTCGCCAAAAATAAATTTTTTTTACGGAATTTTGGGGCCCCTTTTGTCTTTTTTTTTACGCATTTTGGGGCTAAGATCTGCCTTTTTAAAAGGATTTTGGCGCTTTAAAAAACCCATCTCGCTTTTTTCCCCAAAATAAAGTTTTTTTTTTCGGATTTTGAAACCCAAAATAATTTTTTTTAAAGGATTTTGGTGCTAAGATTTCACTTAAAGGATTTGGTGCTAATTTTAGTTTCTTTCGTTTTGGGCAAACCCCAAAAAAAACGGGTTTTTTAAAAGGATTTTTGGCCCCCCAAAGTCCATTTTTTTTTTCGGATTTTTCCGGTAAAATCCTTTTCTTAACATTTTTTGGGGCTAATAAAGTTTTTGGGGCTTCTGGGCCGCCAAAAAAACGGGGTTTTTTTTACCCGATTTGGGGCAAGAATGCGTTTTTTTTTTTACAAATTAAAGGCGCTAAAATAGTTTTCTAAACAAAATTTTGGCACTAAAAAAAGGTTTTAAAAAAAAGGATTTTTTTGCATCAAAAAACAGTAAAAAAAAACGGATTCTGGCCCCCAAAAAACCTTTTAAAAAACCCTATTTTTACGTCAAAAAGCGAAACTTTAAAAAAAAGTCAAAATTTTTAAGGAAAAATTTTTAAACGGAAAAACCTAAAAAAAAAATTTACTTTAGGGCCAAAATCCCCGTGAAAAAAAAAAGTAATTTTTTTCGTCAGAAGCGAGATTAAAAATTTTTAATGTCAAAATATGTTAAGAAAAGTTTTTTTAGTGGCCAAAAAAACCGTTTAAAAAAAAGGTTTTTTGTGCTAAAATCCCAAAAAAAACCCATTTTTTTGCGTCGAAAGGAGATAACTTTTTTTTTAAAGTCCCAAAAAAATGGGTTTAAAAAAAGTATTTTTTGTGCCAAAAACCTTTTTTAAAAAAAGGGTTTTGTGCTAAAATCCCTAAAAAAAAAAAAGTAAATTTTTTTCGTCAGAAGCGAGATAACTTTATTAATTTTTCAAAATATGTTAAGAAAAAATATTTTAGGTTTCCCAAATCCCCTTTTTAAAAAAAAGGATTTTTTGTGCTAAAATCCCTTAAAAAAAAGTATTTTTGGCGTTTAGAAGCTAATAACTTTATTTGCGCCAAAATCTGTAAAAAAAAAGGAAATTTTTGTGCCAAAAACCCCAAAAAAAAGTAATTTTTTTTGTCAGAAGCGGATAACTTTATTTCACCCCAAAAAAGGGTTTAAAAAAAAGGGTTTTTTTCACCCAAAACTTTCAACAAAATTTGGGTTCTTTTGCCAAAATCCCTAAAAAAAAGTATTTTTTGGGGAAAAATATTAAAAATTGCGGGAAAAATCGTTAGCGGGCCCAAGGGGGTGATCATTTTTTTACAAAAGGTACAAAAAAGGACACATCAGAAAATTGGGAAGCAATTTGATTAAAAATAAACCCTTTTTTACACCCACCAAAAGGTGGGGCTTGGGTTTTCCTGGGAGGTTTTTCCCTTGAAAAAATTGGGAGCAAAAAAACGCCGCGAAAAAGCGCCAAAAGACGCCGGGCCCTTTCCATAGGCTCCTGTAGTAAATTTTCTGCCCGGCTTTGGCTTTTTTTTTAGAGCATTTGCAAAAGGGTGAGCCTTTAAAAAAACGAGCAGAAAAAAGAAGCTCAGTGCAGACAGCGGGAGGGTTTTTACATTTTGAGTCTAAGGGAGATGATTACAGGCGTTTTTTTCCCGACTTTTTAAAAAACAAAAAACGCTGAAAAAACGGACGTTTTTTTTGTGCAGTGGAGACAGAGCCTTTACACGTTTTCCAAAAGAAAAACTCCTCCTTTTTATAGATGTGCAATGTAAATTATGCAGCTGTGGAAAGATATGGAAACAGAGCATAGGCCACTGTTCTATGTAGTAAGGGAAACAAACGGTGACCATTGCACGCGGGGGAGAGTTTCACAATCTACAGAGGCTACATATGGTCCACACAGCACTAGAGAAAACCTTCCACGTACCTTGCCCCAAAAGTACTGTCAGTAAGGCATGATGGGAAAAGAGCATGAGCTCCCCATACTTAATGCTCTCAAAAAAGAGGGTTAGGAGCCTAAATAGCCACTAACCTTTCAACAAACTTTGCTTAACCCCTTAAGCCGAACGCCTGAAAAGTAGTTAAGGACCAGAACATTTTTTTTGTTTTTGCCTCCTTGCGTTTCAACAGTTTTTTAACTTTTTTATTTTTTCCCAAAGACGCGTTGGATGAGGCCTCGTTTTATTCAAGACAAGTTGTACTTTATGGGGGAAATAGTCTAAGTTCACTTATAAATAAATTGCAGTATTTTTTTTTTTTTTTTTTACACCATTCACATTTCACACTTAATAACTTGTAAGATTAATTCTACAGGTTATTACGGTCGTGTGGATACCCAATATGTGAAGGTTTTTTTGTGTGTGTAATTTATGCACAATTATTTTTACAAAATATTTATTTTTATTTTATTTTTTTTTTTTATTCTTTTTTTT
>JAODAL010069079.1:0-16519 GCA_025379985.1 Phyllomedusa bahiana | reverse complement strand
TGGTTGCCAAAAAGGAGAGGGAGGGGGGATGGGAATTGTCTTTGAGTTTTGTCTATATTTGCACGGTTAAATTTCCCTGGCAAACTTTCGAGGATCTCCAGCTGTGGGTTGTAGGTGACAACTAGGGGCACCGTTCTTCTTCTGGGTGTCTTTGTATGTGAGCAGACTGTCTTGGTAATGGCGGCCGCTTTGCTGATTTGGTTGTCTGTCACTTTTGGCCTGTATCCCAATTGGAGAAATTTTGTCTCAGATCCGGAAAGGTGTTTGTCCAAAAGATCTGTCTTGTTGGAGCAATACGATTGTACCGTTTTAGCCTGGTGTAGATAATGGATTGTACCGTATAGCCGGGGCTGTATATATGGACTGCTTTGTGTGCTTGGGGGTGGAAGCTGTCTTTCCCTGAGGTAGGCCGTTCTGTCTGTGGGTTTGTGGTAAAATGATGTGAGTAGCCGGTGTTCTTTGATGTTTTATTGTAGTATCCAGAAAGTGGATTTTGCTCTCTGAAATAGGTAAGCTTTGAGGTTGATGGGGGGTGGAAGTTATTGAAGTCATTATGGAATTAAATTAGGGCCTCCTCGCCCGCAGCCCAGATGACAATGGTTATCATCCGATGTAACGGAGGTACATCAGGGGTTTTGGGTGGTGCAGGTGGATAGTTTCGCTCCTTCCAGTTCCAGCCAAAAAGAGGTTTGCATACTGGGGCGCACATCTGGACCCCAGTGAAGTTCCCATTCGCTGTAGTTATAGGTCTCTCCAAATTAAAATTGTTTTTGGCTGAGTATGAACTGTATGGCTGTTGTTTTGGTTTTGTTGGGAGGTTTAGTTTCTCCAGGTGTGTCCGACATGCTGCAACTCCATCCTTGTGGGGTATGTTTGTATACAACGATTCTACATCCATGGTGGCCAAAATGGTGCCCTCAGGAAGTGGACCGAGGGCATTGAGTTTTTTAAAGAAGATCCGTGGTGTCTGGTGTAGCTTGGAGTATCTCTGACAGGGGTTTTAGGAGATTTTCCACCCAACCTGAGATATTCTCTTTTCAGAGTCCCAATACCAAAAAATGATAGGCCTCCGGGGTTGCCTTCTTTGTGGATCTTGGGGAGCATGTAGAAGCAGCCCGGCCTGGGATCCGCTGGGATGAGCCCCTCTACCTGGCTCTGGACCTGAGTTGGAAACTTCTTGATCATATTCTTTTCCTGCAGGTCTAGCAATGTGGTGTATCTGATTATGTGTGCGCAATGCCCGACCACAGGCCTTTATGTGGGGGAAACAGGGCAGAGACTCAGCCAGCTCATGAACTCACACAGATTCACTATTAATAACAGCAGAACTGTTCTTCCAGTGGCACAACACTTCTCCAGAGAGGACCACTGTATTGAAGATCTGAAGATTGTGGTTTTAATGGGAAACTTTAAGACGCAGAGGGAGAGAAAGGAATGGGAATTTAAATTAATGCAAAAATTTCAGGATCTGCAAAAGGGGTTAAATATCCATGCTAGTTTTATGTCAAACTATATGTGAACTGTGATGGCCACAAATTACAACGTGATTGGCTGTGGAAATTTAAGACGGCAGATTTACTGCCCCTCTGTCATGCCTCACAAGTTTCCAGATAGTTAATTGTTTGACCTGTGTAAATGACCCTTTTTTGCTTATATTGCATTTTGTTATGTTTTAAGAAATTCTAAGATTCTTTGAAGGTCCATTGTTTGTGTGTATAAAAAGCCTTTTGAATTTTCAATTTCCCTTTTATTCATCATGTTCTGAAGAAGGGAGTAGTTCTTGAGTACAGGTTTAAAGTTGTAGATGTCTCTGCAGTCCTATGTAAAACCACAGATAACACAGTGATAACTCTCTGAGTACAGAAAAATGTAGTAGATGTGACCTGTAGTCCTATGTAACACCACAGATAACACAGTGATGACTCTCTGAGTTTCAGGTAATTTTTAGTAGATGGTTTTCCTGCAGTCCTATGTAACACCACAGATAACACAGTGATAACTTCTGAGTACAGATAATGTAGTAGATGTATCCTGCAGTCCTATGTAAAAACCACAGATAACACAGTGATAACTCTTGAGTTTCAGATAATGTAGTAGATGTGACCTGTAGTCCTATGTAACACCACAGATAACACAGTGATAACTCTCTGAGTACAGATAATGTAGTAGATGTCACCTGCAGTCCTATGTAACACCACAGATAACACAGTCAAAACTCTCTGAGTACAGGTAATCTAGTAGATGTCACCTGCAGTCATATGTAACACCACAGATAACACAGTGATAACTCTCTTAGTTCAGATAATGTAGTAGATGTCACCTGCAGTCCTATGTACCACCAAAGATCACACAGTTATATCTGAGTTCATTTAATTTAGTAGATGTCACCTGCAGTCCTATGTAACACCACAGATAACACAGTAATAACTGAGTACAGATAATATAGTAGATGTCACCTGCAGTCCTATGTAACCCCACAGATAACACAGTGATCACTCTCTGAGTACAGATAATTGAGTAGATGTCACCTGCAGGCCTATGTAACACCAAATATAACACAGTGATAACTCTCTGAGTACAGATATTGTAGATGTCACCTGCAGTCCTATGTAACACCACATACAACACAGTGATAACTCTCTGAGTATTGATAATGTAGTAGATGTCACCTGCAGTCCTATGTAACACCACAGATAACACAGTAATAACTGAGTACAGATAATATAGTAGATGTCACCTGCAGTCCTATGTAACCCCATAGATAACACAATGATAACTCTCTGAGTACAGATAATGTAGTCGATGTGACCTGTAGTCCTATGTAACACCAAAGATGACACAATGATAACTGTCTGAGAACAGGTCATGTAGTAGGTGTCACCTGCAGTCCTATGTAACACCACAGATAACACAACGATAACTCTCTGAGAACAGGTAATGTAGTAGGTGTCACCTGCAGTCCTATGTAACACCACAGATAACAGTGATATATGATTTATTATTAGACGTTCTCAGCACTGCTATTTCTGTAGCTGACACATGTAGTCTTTGGGTTATATCTATGGATGAGATGGGCTTGTGGTTCCCCTTTATTTCGGAGGGGTTCTTTTAGGTCGTCCGGGGAGAAGAGTATCAATACAGCCCAAGCAGCTTATGTGAGGGTTGTTCAGAGTGTAGTTTTTGGAAGGTAATGAGTTGTATCCATTCATTCCGGGGGTTGTGAGTGGAGATTCTGTCCTCTCATTGTTGCCACCATCGAGCTGCACAAAAAATATCAAAAACTTATTTTATTTTCAGAAAAAGTTTCCTCAAATGAAAATTAAAAATGAGAGATGAGATAAAAGGAGGCTCCAGAGGTTTAGTGATGGGGGGAGGGAGGGTGGGGGGGGGGGGGGCATGGATGCAACATATAAACACACACCGGCCACTTTATTAGGTATACCTGACCAACTGCTCGTTAACACTTAATTTCTAATCAGCCAATCACATGGCGGCAACACAGTGCATTTAGGCATGTAGACATGGTCAAGACAATCTCCTGCAGTTCAAACCGAGCATCAGTATGGGGAAGAAAGGTGATTTGAGTGCCTTTGAACGTGGCATGGTTGTTGGTGCCAGAAGGGCTGGTCTGAGTATTTCAGAAACTGCTGATCTCCTGGGATTTTCACGCACAACCATCTCTAGGGTTTACAGAGAATGGTCCGAAAAAGAAAAAACATCCAGTGAGCGGCAGTCCTGTGGGCGGAAATGCCTTGTTGATGCCAGAGGTCAAAGGAGAATGGGCAGACTGGTTCGAGCTGATAGAAAGGCAACAGTGACTCAAATAGCCACCCGTTACAACCAAGGTAGGCAGAAGAGCATCTCACAGTACGGCGAACATTGAGGCAGATGGGCTACAGCAGCAGAAGAACCACACCGGGTGCCACTCCTTTCAGCTAAGAACAGGAAACTGAGGCTCCAATTTGCCCAAGCTCATCGAAATTGGACAGTAGAAGATTGGAAAAAACGTTGCCTGGTCTGATGAGTCTCGATTTCTGCTGTGACATTCGGATGGTAGGGTCAGAATTTGGCGTCAACAACATGAAAGCATGGATCCATCCTGCCTTGTATCAACGGTTCAGGCTGCTGGTGGTGGTGTCATGGTGTGGGGAATATTTTCTTGGCACTCTTTGGGCCCCTTGGTACCAATTGAGCATCGTTGCAACACCTTGTGGAATCTATGCCACGAAGAATTGAGGCAGTTCTGAAGGCAAAAGGGGGTCCAACCCGTTACTAGCATGGTGTACCTAATAAAGTGGCCGGTGAGTGTATATATATATACTGACTGTGGGGAATGTTACAGAAGGACAACAAAACATTCAGGATATTGGGCTTTTGGTTGAAACTTCAGGATGAACATAAAATTTCTTGAATTTTTTTAAATGCCCTAAATGCCCCATAATGGAGCCGAATGGGGATGCCCCCTCCGCGCTCTATAAGTACACACTGGTCAGCGCACACTTCTAAGACACCTGGCTTATTGTTGCGTGCACCGTACGAGCTGCATTACACTGTGTGAACACAACCTTGAGAGATCAGCAAGTTGTGCACAAAGACTGAGACTCTGAACAGTTGGACAAGAGATGGGGCATTTACCAAAGTTTTCAGGAAATTTTATGTTCATCCTGAAATTTGAACCAAAAGCCAAATATCCAAAACTTTCTGTGAATAGTGTGTGTATAGACTAAGCAGAATACTTGGTTACATTGTATATAATACTTGGTTACATTGTAAATACTACTTGGTTACATTGTACATAATACTCGGTTACATTGTATATAATGGCTGAGTAGAATGATACATTGAGGGGATACTTGGATACAATGTACATAATGATACCTATAAGGACTAGATAGACACATAAATAGATACAGTATCATGACTGACGCTGGAAGGTTACATGTTAGAATAGAATACATCAATGCTGGACAGGAAGCCATTTGGATACACAGTGACCTCTGACCTCACCTCTGCTGAGTAATCGTTGGTCTCGTTGGGTCGGGCCCATGGAGCAGAATTTCCGGCGGTCACCAAAGCCCAAATCAGTGCGATCCCTGTGCAGGGTCTCATTGTGTTCCTCTCGGCTGGGAAAACCTTGTATATATGATGTTCCCCTTCTTATCACAGGATGGGACTGATATTACCAGCAGTGGCCTCAGCTCTGATACAAGAGAGGACAACCCAGAAACCCGTCCAATCACCTCCTCGATCATGCAATGTCTATAAGTCAGGCTTTATAATTAGTGATTCATACATGATGCGATTTACAGGAACAACACACAGATAAGTGGATGGGGAGGAACAGCAGGGTGTGACGTCACCATCTGAGCTATAGAAGAGAGGGGGCTGGTAACCTGAAGAAGCTTGTGTACACGAGCAGGAGATAAGAACTGATCTAGCACTAGAAGCAGAATCAGAACAGCAATGTATTTGGTAATAGACTTTATTTAACTTTGCCTCCATGTAAATCAGTGTGGTGAGGGGGCCCCTGCCCCCTCCATTGCTGTCCCTGCCCCCTCCAATGCTGCCTCTGCCCCCTCCAATGCTGCCTCTGCCCCCTCCAATGTTGCCCCTGCATCACTGCCCCTGCCCCCTCCAAGGTTAACTCTGCCCCCTCCAATGCTGCCTCTGCCCCCTCCAATGCTGCCTCTGCCCCCTCCAATGCTGCCCCTGCCCCCTCCAATGCTGCCCCTGCCCCCTCCAATGCTGCCTCTGCCCCCTCCAATGCTGCCTCTGCCCCCTCCAATGCTGCCCCTTCCCCCTCCAATGCTGCCTCTGCCCCCTCCAATGCTGCCTCTGCCCCCCTCCATTGCTGCCCCTTCCCCCTCCAATGCTGTCTCTGCCCCCTCCAATGCTGCCTCTGCCTCCTCCAGTGCTGCTCTTGCCCCTCCAATGATCTTCCTGCCCCCTCCATGCCCGCAGGGTGGCAGGACCATATAAACATCCTGTGCAGCAGGTTTTGTATGTAGGTTACCAAATACAGATAAATGACTAGATATAAAGCTGTCGCTGACCTGCTGCCAACCAGAGCGGGTTACTCACTCAGTCATTATCCCTGTGTGCACAAGAGTCTTAAAGGGGCCCCCTCACCACACTGATGGACATGGAGGCAAAGTTAAATAAAGTCTATTACCAAATACATTGCTGTTCTGATTCTGCTTCTAGTGCTAGATCAGTTCTTATCTCCTGCTCATGTGCACAATCTTCATCAGGTTACCAACCCCCTCTCTCTTCTATAGCAGTGGCTAAGATGGTGATGTCACAAACTGCTGTGTCTTATCAGCAGCACAGGCGTTTGGATATGTTTCTAACTGACGAACTTTAATCCTTTAGAGCCTCTGACTTGCATTTTAGACCCCCTCCATCACCAATGTCAGCCTCTGCTGAAGACCCACCCGCAGCATTGGAGGGGACTGGGACAGCATTGTAGGGAGCAGGGGCAGCATTGAAGGGGGCATGAGCAGCATTGGAGGGGACAGGGGCACCATTGTAGGAGGCAGGGGCAGCATTGAAGGGGGCATGAGCAGCATTGGAGGGGACAGGGCATCATTGGAGGGGCCAGAGATAGCCTTGGAGGGGACAGGGACAGCATAGGAGGGGGAAGGGGCAGCATTGGAGAAGGCAGGGGCAGCATTGGAGAGGACGGGGCAGTATTGGAGGAGGCAGAGGCAGCATTGGAGGGGGCAGAGTTAACCTTGGAGGGGGCAGGGACAGCATTGGGGGGGCCAGAGATAGCCTTGGAGGGGACAGGGACAGCATCGGAGGGGGAAGGGGCAGCATTGGAGAAGGCAGGGGCAGCATTGGAGAGGACGGGGCAGTATTGGAGGAGGCAGAGGCAGCATTGGAGGGGGCAGGGGCAGCATTGGAGGGGACGGGGACAGCATTGGAGGGGGCAGAGGCAGCATTGGAGGGGCAGGGACAGCATTGAAGGGGGCAGGGGCAGTGTTGCAGGGGCAACATTGGAGGGGGAAGGGGCAGCATTGGAGGGTCAGGGACAACATTGGAGGGGGCAGAGTTAACCTTGGAGGGGGCAGGGACAGCATTGGAGGGGGCAGAGATAGCCTTGGAGGGGTAGAGGCAGCATTGGAGGAGGCAGAGGCAGCATTGGAGGAGGCAGAGGCAGCATTGGAGGGGGTAGGGGCAGCATTGGAGGGGGCAGGGACAGCATTGGAGAGACAGGGACAGCATAGGAGGGGACAGGGACAGCATTGGAGGGGGTAGGGACAGCATAGGAGGGGATAGAGGCAGCATTGGAGGGGGCAGGGACAGCATTGGAGGGGGTAGGGACAGCAGAGGAGGGGGTAGGGACCGTATAGGAGGGGATAGAGGCAGCATTGGAGTGTCAGGGACAGCATTGGAAGGGACAGGGTGTAGTGCTAAGATATTAATTGACCATCCGGTGTCCATATTGACAGTATCTATTTAAGAATATTAGCTGGTGATAACTAGTTTCTCTTATCAGCGTTGCTCGCATATTTTTTTGTGAGAACACTGTACCACATAGACACAGCTCCATGTTAGTGACTACAACTCATGTTTATAATACTACCCAGCGATGTTTAGGGAGAAATCATGGGAATACAGGTGTTCATGGCTTATTACCTGAAGTGTTCAGCATCCAGGATGGATTTTTCCAGTGCCAGGTTAAGCTCTGAAGAACTGGCCATTCGGAGGAGGGGGGGCCTTATACTGGAAAAATACTGATCTGTTAGTTTGCGTAACACTTTTGTTTTTCGAATGACATATAAACTGGGAAAGTTTACTGTGGAGTTATCTGGATCTGTGGGCGCCGGGGACGCCACACCGCCACAGTGATGAATTCTCTTCACTGTTCACGTTTGACAGCTGATGCCAGATAGAGGAAGGATATAAGATTCCTGATGAAGCTTTGACCCGTATAGAAGTGTAATGTTAGTATTTAATCTTTGTAATCTGTATTATGCAAACGTGTACACAATATCACACTATCTTCTTCTAGTCTTATGTAATCACTGAATTCTTCGTATAATAAAGTTAATAAATCATTTGATGTTGCCTTCTTTAAAGCCAAATCTGACCCCTTAAAATAGTTGGCAAAACACAGGGACAGCATTGGAGGGGGCAGGGGCAGCATTGGAGGGAGCAGGGACAGCATTGGAGGGGACTGGAACAGCATTGGAGGGGGCAGAGGCAGCATTGTAGGAGGCAGGGGCAGCATTGTAGGAGGCAGGGGTGGCAATGTAGGAGGCAGGGGTGGCAATGGAGGGGGCAGGGGCAGCATTGTAGGAGGCAGGGGTGGCATTGGAGGTGGTAGGAACAGCATTGGAGGGGGCAGGGGCAGCATTGGAGGGGGCAGGGGCAGCATTGGAGAGGACTGGAACAGCATTGGAGGGGGCAGGGGCAGCATTGGAGGGGACTGGAACAGCATTGGAGGGGGCAGGGGCAGCATTGGAGGGGACTGGAACAGCATTGGAGGGGGCAGGGGCAGCATAAGAGGGGACTGGAACAGCATTGGAGGGGGCAGGGGCAGAATTAGAGGGGGCAGCATTAGATGGGGCAAGGGCACCATCGGAGGGGGCAGGGACACCATCGGAGGGGGCAGGGACACCATCAGAGGGGGCAGGGGCAGCATTGGAAGGGGCAGGGGCAGCATTGTAGGAGGCAGGGGCGGCATTGGAGGGGGCAGGGGCAGCATTGGAGGAGGCAGGGGCAGCATTGGAGGGGGCAGGGGCAGGATTGGAGGAGGCAGGGGCAGCATTGGAGGGGACTGGAACAGCATTGGAGGGGGCAAGGGCAGCATTAGAGGGGGCAGCATTAGATGGGGCAAGGGCACCATCAGAGGGGGCAGGGACACCATCGGAGGGTGCAGGGACACCATCGGAGGGGGCAGGAGCAGCATTGTAAGAGGCAGGGGCAGCATTGGAGGGGGCAGGGGCAGCATTGGAGGGGGAAGGGGCAGCATTGGAGAAGGCAGGGGCAGCATTGGAGGGGGCAGGGGCAGCATTGGAGGGGACTGGAACAGCATTGGAGGGGGCAGGGGCAGCATTGGAGGGGACTGGAACAGCATTGGAGGGGGCAGGGGCAGCATTGGAGGGGACTGGAACAGCATTGGAGGGGGCAGGGACAGCATTGGAAGGGGCAGAGGCAGCATAGAAGGGGCCAGGGGCAGCATAGTAGGGGCCAGGGGCAGCATTGGAGGGGGCAGGGGCAGCATAGAAGGGGCTAGGGGCAGCATAGGAGGGGGAAAGGGCAGCATTGGAGGGGGCAGGGGCAGCATTGGAAGGGGCAGGTATCAGCATATGAGGGGGCAGGGGCAGTATTTCAGGAGGCAGGGGCAGCATTGGAGGGGGATACTGTGACTATGAGGTTCTTTGAACAAGTCACTTTGGAATGTTAACTTTCTTTCCTATGTATCACTGTCTTCCCGTGGTCATCGTGCAGTCGGCAGTATAATGAATGGAGGATTCAGTCTGGTTGCCTTGACTATGTCCAGTGACCTGCAGATCCAATGCAATAGTCCTGAGTTCAGCTGCTGCCTTAGGCAACGTCTACACAGCAGAACTTTACCGTCTGATTTTCGGCGGTTTCAGTATTTTGAACCTCCTGAAAATCTGCCGCTATCCTGAGCTGCATAGACGGCAATGAGGAACCCCCGTAGTCTATACAGCACAGGCTTGTAAGCGCCACATTGGATTCCCGTACATTCAATTGTCCGGGCCGACTGCAAAAACTAACCAGTCGCGGTTTTTGCGCAAATCAGCCACAAAAACTGTGATCCTGCATAGAATGAAATGCAATCAGCTTTCCGGAGGATTCTGGCCTATGCTGGGTGCACTTAGCCTTATTGTCCTGCGCAGGGCAGTTCCTAGGCTAAATTTCACTCAGGGCGAGGTGAAGAAATTTAGCCCCCCCTCCCGGTAACATATTGCGCCACTATGCGACACATTGCATCACCATAAACCAAAGCCAAAATATACAAAAAGCTTTACCACAATGTGCTACATATAAAACTACTAAATAAGTCATACAGTTACCAAATAACACCGCCCGCTACACCAACCAGAATCCCAAGACCACTAAGACCCCATATCACCAGCACACAGTGACCGAATAATACCACCACACTATGACCGCATATCACCACCATATAGTGACTGAAAAATACAAACTGACCATTACTGAATACAAACCATTATACTACAACCAATATAACCAGCATACACTGACCATACAGTGGTGGATACCAGCTGTACACAGGCGCTGCAGACATTTAAATGGTTACAGTAAAGTTATATTTAGTGACTCACAGGAGACGTCTCTGAAGAGTTGTTCTCTTTCTCCTCTTCTTCTTCTCCATCTGTCCCAGACGTCATGACGACTACTCCCGACTCTGCACTGTAAAATTTTCAAAACAAATATCTTAAGACTCCTCAATTTATCAGCACTTCTCTACCAATTCATATCTCTATACAAACTCCCCATCTATAGCACCTCATATGGTAGCCATGTAATATGCCCCTGTAGCCACGTAGTAGCCCCCTATAGCCAGGTAGTAGCCCGCTGTAGCCAAGTGATGCCCCCTGTAGCCAGTTGATGCCCCCCTGTAGCCAGTGATGCCCCTTGTAGCCAGTAGATGCCCCTGTAGCCAGTGATGCCCCTTGTAGCCAGTACATGCCCCCTGTAGCAATTGATGCCCCCCTGTAGCCAGTTGATGCCACCTGTAGCCAGTGATGCCCCTTGTAGCCAGTAGATGCCCCTGTAGCTAGTGATGCCCCCTTGTAGCCAGTGGATGCCCCCCTTGTAGCTAGTGTGCCCCCATTGTAGCCAGTAGATGTCCCCCTTGTAGCCAGTGATGTCCCCTCTTGTAGCCAGTATATGCCCTCTGTAGCCAGTGATGGCCCCTTGTAGCCAGTAGATGCCCCCCCTGTAGCCAGTGATGCCTCCTGTAGCCAGTAGATGCCCCCTGTAGCCAGTGATGGCCCCTTGTAGCCAGTAGATGCCCTCCCTGTAGCCAGTGATGCCCCCCTGTAGTCAGTAGATGCCCCCCTGTAGCCAGTTGATGCCCCCTGTAGCCAGTTATGCCCCCTGTAGCCAGTAGATGCCCCCTGTAGCCAGTGATATGCCCCCTGTAGCCAGTTATGCCCCCTGTAGCCAGTATATGCCCCACCTGTAGCCAGTGATGCCCCCTGTAGCCAGTAGATTCCCCCTTGTAGCCAGTAGATTCCCCCTTGTAGCCAGTGATACCCCCTTGTAGCCAGTTATGCCCCCTGTAGCCAGTTATGCCCCCTTGTAGCCAGTAGATGCTCCCTTGTAGCCAGTAGATGCCCCCCTATAGCCAGTGATGCCCCCTGTAGACAGTAGATGCCCTCCTTGTAGCCAGTTATGCCCCCTGTAGCTAGTGATGCCCCCCCTGTAGCCAGTAGATGCCCCCTTGTAGCCAGTGATGCCCCCCTGCAGCCAATGATGCCCCCCTGCAGCCAGTACATGCCCCCTGCAGCCAGTACATGCCCCCCTGTAGCCATTGATGCCCCCTATGTAGCCAGTGATGCCACCCTGCAGCCAGTGATGCCCCCCCTGTTGCCAGTACATGCCCCCTGTAGCCAGTGATGCCCCCTGTAGCCAGTAGATGACGCCCTTGTAGCCAGTGATGCCCCCTTATAGCCAATAGATGCCCCCCCTGTAGCCAGTGATGCCCCCTGCAGCCAATGATGCCCCCTGTAGCCAGTACATGCCCCCTGCAGCCAGTACATGCCCCCCTGTAGCCATTGATGCCCCCTATGTAGCCATTGATGCCCCCTATGTAGCCAGTGATGCCACCCTGCAGCCAGTGATGCCCCCCCTGTTGCCAGTACATGCCCCCTGTTGCCAGTACATGCCCCCTGCAGCCAGTACATGCCCCCTGTAGCCAGTGATGCCCCCTGTAGCCAGTAGATGCCCCCCTGTAGCCAGTAGATGCCCCCCTGTAGCCAGTAGATGACGCCCTTGTAGCCAGTTATGCCCCCTATAGCCTGTTATGCCCCCTATAGCCTGTTATGCCCCCCTGTAGCCAGTAGATGCCCCCCTGTAGCCAGTAGATGCCCCTGTAGCCAGTAGATGCCCCCTGACCCAGTGATGGCCCCCTGTAGCCAGTAGATGCCCCCTGTAGCCAGTGATGCCCCCTGTAGCCAGTGATGCCCCCAATGTAGCCAGTATATGCCCCAATGTAGCCAGTAGATGCCCCAATGTAGCCAGTAGATGCCCCCTGTAGCCAGTAGATGCCCCTGTAGCCAGTGATACCCCCCCTTTAGCCAGTGATGCCCCCACTGTAGCCAGTAGAGGCCCCCCCTGCAGCCAGTGATGACCCCCTATAGCCAGAAGATGTCCCCTGTAGCCAGTGATGCCCCCTTGTAGCCAGTGATGCCCCTTGTAGCCAGTGATGCCCCTGCAGCCAGTGATGCCCCCTGCAGCAAGTGATACCCCTTGTAGCCAGTGATGCCCCCTTGTAGCCAGTGATGCCCCCCTGTAGCCAGTAGATGCCCCCCTGTAGCCAGTGATGCCCCCATTGTAGCCAGTGATGCCCCCTGTAGCCAGTGATGCCCCCATTGTAGCCAGTGATGCCCCCTGTAACAAATTATAAAGTAACAAAAGAGTACTCACCTGGGTCCACGCGTACCGGTCCGGAGCTGCTCAGCGGTGGGAGCTGCAGAGCGGTGTAGGCGGTGTGACGTCATCACGCCGCTTACGCTGCACGCAGCTCCCAGGGATCTCCTCGGCGGCTGAGCTGCCGCGGTGGGGACCCTGCGTCGCTGGGGGTGTGGTGACAGCCGGGCACCCCCTGCGACGCTGATACAGGGGAGGAGGCAGGACGGGAACGATCTATTCCACCTCCTCCCTGTACCGGCAGCTGCTGCTTCCTCTGCACGACTGTTATAAAACAGTCGCGCAGAGTCAGGGGCGATCCTCCGGGCGGGCAGGGCGAGCGGTCTCGGCGCCCCCCTCGGGTGATCGCCCACCCCGCCCGCCCCTAGGAACGGTCCTGGTCCTGCGTAGTTTGCTTCCGTCCAAACAATTGGGAAAACCTTCAGGATTATGAGAATTCACTAAAAACACCCCCTGTCACCAGCAGAGGGCAGCTCAATGCTCTTCATCTGAAGGTAACATAGTTTGTAAGGCCGAAAAAAGACAGACGTCCATCCAGTTCAGCGTAATGTGCTAAAGTGTTGATCCAGAGAAGAGCAAAAAACCCCATTGAGGCTGGAGCCAATTATCCTCATTTTAGGGAAAAAAATCCTTCCCGACTCCAATCTGGCAATCGGAATAATAACTGGATCAATGACCCCTCTCCAGAATCCCGGTCACTATAACCTGTTACATTATTATACTAGAAATGTCTCCAGTCCCTTCTCCAGAATCCCGGTCACTATAACTTGTTATATTATTACATCTAGAAATGTATCCAGACCCTTCTCCAGATCCTGGTCACTATAACTTGTTATATTATTACATTTAGAAATGTATCCAGACCCTTCTCCAGAATCCCGGTCACTATAACTTGTTCTATTATTACATCTCGAAATGTAACCAGACCCATTTGCAGAATCCCGGTCACTATAAATTGATCTATTATTACATGTAGAAATGCATCCAGACCCTTCTCCAGAATCCCGGTCACTAGAACTTGTTATATTATTACATCTAGAAATGTCTCCAGACCCTTCTCCAGAATCCCGGTCACTATAACCTGTTATATAATAATATCTAGAAATGTATCCAGACCCTTCTCCAGAATCCTGGTCACTATAACCTGTTATATTATTACATCTAGAAATGTATCCAGACCCTTCTCCAGAATCCTGGTCACTATAACTTGTTCTATTATTACATCTAGAAATGTATCCAGACTCTTCTCTAGGATCCCGGTCACTATAACTTGTTCTATTATTACATCTAGAAATGTCTCCAGTCCCTTCTCCAGAATCCCGGTCACTATAACTTGTTATATTATTACATCTAGAAATGTTTCCAGACCCTTCTCCAGAATCCTGGTCACTATAATGTGTTATATTATTACATCTAGAAATGTATCCAGACCCTTCTCCAGAATCCTGGTCACTAGAACTTGTTATATTATTACATCTAGAAATGTATCCAGACCCTTCTCCAGAATCTGGGTCACTAGAACTTGTTATATTATTACATCTAGAAATGTATCCAGACCATTCTGCAGAATCCCGGTCACTAGAACTTGTTCTAATATTACATCAAGAAATGTCTCCAGACCCTTCTCCAGAATCCCGGTCACTATAACTTGTTCTATTATTACATCTAGAAATGTATCCAGACCTTACTCTAGAATCCTGGTCACTATAACTTGTTATATTATTACATCTAGAAATGTCTCCAGACCCTTCTCCAGAATCCTGGTCACTATTACTTGTTATATTAATACATCTAGAAATGTCTCCAGACCCTTCTCCAGAATCCTGGTCACTATAACTTGTTATATTATTAAATCTTGAAATGTATCCAGACCCTTCTCCAGAATCCTGGTCACTGTAACCTGTTATATTATTACATCTGGAAATGTATCCAGACCCTTCTCCAGAATCCTGTTCACTATAACTTTTTATATTATTAAATCTAGAAATGTATCCAGACCCTTCTCCAGAATCCTGGTCACTGTAACCTGTTATATTATTACATCTAGAAATGTATCCAGTCCCTTCTCCAGAATCCTGGTCACTAAAACTTGTGATTACATCTAGAAATGTATCCAGACTCCTCTCCAGAATCCCGGTCACTATAATTTGTTATATTATTACATCTAGAAATGTATCCAGACCCTTCTCCAGAATCCTGGACACTATAACCTGTTATATTATTACATCTAGTACTGTATCCAGTCCCTTCTTCAGAATCCTGGTCACTAGAACTTGTTATTACATCTAGAAACGTATCCAGAATCTTCTCCAGAATCCCGGTCACTATAACTTGTTATATTATTACATCTAGAAATGTATCCAGACCCTTCTCCAGAATCCTGGACACTATAACATGTTATGTTATTACATCTAGAAATGTATCCAGACCCTTCTCCAGAATCCCGGTCACTATAACTTGTTATATTATTACATCTAGAAATGTATCCAGACCCTTCTCCAGAATCCTGGTCACTATAACCTGTTATATTATTACATCTAGAAATGTATCCAGACCCTTCTCCAGAATCCCGGTCACTATAACTTGTTATATTATTACATCTAGAAATGTATCCAGACCCTTCTGCAGAATCCCGGTCACTATAACTTGTTATATTATTACATCTAGAAATGCATCCAGACCCTTCTCCAGAATCCCGGTCACTAGAACTTGTTATATTATTACATCTAGAAATGTCTCCAGACCCTTCTCCAGAATCCCGGTCACTATAACCTGTTATATAATAATATCTAGAAATGTATCCAGACCCTTCTCCAGAATCCTGGTCACTATAACCTGTTATATTATTATAGAATACAGAAGAAAAACAAACAAAGGGGGCGCACAATAGTGAAGTTTGTAAAAATTGCAGTAGATTAAAAATGTAGGTAAATGTGCTTACCTTCTGAGGTTGCGCTCGTATTATAGAGGCACAACTCTCATATGCGCTTGCAGGGCTTTTGGATGCCGTAGCCCGTATCACGGCGGCCGCTGGTCCTGTAGATTCCGGGGTTCAGGTGAACGCCGGATGGATATGGATAAGAGGATAAAATGGCGGACCCGGCGCACGTGCAGTTATGAAAAAGCCGTAATTTTGACTTATAAAAATGTCTTTATTCTTAAAAGATGTAGGGGTGTATAACCCTCACACCATTAAAAACTCAGAACAATATAAAACCCGACGCGTTTCCTGCCGTATACCGGCACTTTTTCAAGGGTAATGTTTGGTAAAAAAGCTACTGTGGTATTTAAATAAATGGTATATTTTGTATAGGTCGACAAAAATGTCAATCTGAGAATCCAGGGAGCCGATTAGCTGGAAGAGCCGTCAATCAGGATCATCAGTGACAGGCTATGCCAGACAAGAGGTAGTAGGTGTCGGTATACGATTGGATGAGCGGTACATCAATCAACAGTGCAGGTGTCAGTCCATTCCAGCCGGGAGGACATAGAAGAGGCTTCGCTCCGGCTGGGATGGATTGTTTACATTTTACATTTGGCATACATTATGATCTGCGTTTTTATATAATGAAAACAACTAAGAAGATGATAGTACTAACAAGAAGACTAAAAGTTGTGTTCTTAATATATCAATGTTTGTTAAAAGATGGGATTTTTAAATCAATAATATATTGTGTGTTACTAGTAATCGACGTGTTTTGAGTTTGAATGAAAGCCGTATATTATCGGCCTGAAGTGAAGGAACCCATGTGAAAAAGTTACTCTGTAAGTTACTAAACAAAATAGGTTTGCTGTTATTTTAATTAATAAGATTGCTGGCTGAGATTCCCCCAGTCAATCTATAGGAGCATAGGGGAAAAAA
>JAODAL010069078.1:0-16519 GCA_025379985.1 Phyllomedusa bahiana | reverse complement strand
ACCACAGGCAGTATAGGTGGCCGCGGGCGGGTATAGGGGCCACAGGCAGGTATAGGGGGCCACAGGCAGTATATGGGGCCACAGGCAGGTATAGGGGGCCACAGGCAGTATATAGGGCCACACAGGCAGTATATAGGGGCACCGAGGCAGGTAAACGCTATAAAAATAACAACATTAATACTCACCTTAGCATCCCTGGCGAGCGCGCTCTGTCCTCTTCAGCCCGCGCTCCTCCGGCAGCTCCTCGGGCGCACGGCCTGTGACGCGCTGTGCGCCCGAGGACAGGCAGCGGCGTGATGAGGTCATTAAAGCGCGGCGCTGCCAGCTGAGCCGCGCGGGGCCGCCGGGTCCTCATTGCACTGAGGACCCGCCGCGGCCCCGCTGTGTCAGACCCGGAGACGGTCCGACACTGTCTGCGGGGCAGGGAGCGCTCGCTCTCTGCTCCGCAGAAGCCCGCAGTGGTATGTGCGTCCAGCGGACGCACATGTAGCTGCAGGGCCAGTCGGTGCTCCAGGCTCATGGCAGCGGCCTGGAGCCCGGGAGGTTCGGGGCACAGGGGGTTTTATTCGGGGCCCGAGCCCCGGACAAAACAGCCTAGTGACGCCCCTGGAGGTCTGCCCTCATCTCACAGCCCCACCAACTCCAACACAGATGATACCATCTTATTTGTAGCATTTAGACTGCTTAATGCAGCATGGGTAAGTAACAGACCTTTTATTAGCTCTACTTCTCCTGGATAAATGTTTTTCTAAGATTGGTTTCCCATTTCTACATATAATCATATTTCCTGGTTTGTGTGCTACAGTATAATAGGTTCTTTATACATTAAGATCATCCTTCAGTTATGAACATTGCAAGATATTAAAATATTTAGAGCACTTTTAGGATTTTTTTTGTATGATTTTCCACATCACTCCATTCAAGAATCTTCTTATTTGAGCAAGTATGCCTCAGAGAAATTATTCTAGTCATATTCCAAAATCTAATGTCAAAATCTGGATTAAGTACTTTAAAAATATCCATAGCATTCTCAGAGTTAGATTTAGACTGGATAAATACAATGGTCAAAAATATTGCTACCTGTCGAAGGGTCCAACAATTCACTAAGGTATTACTCTCTAATTAAGACCTAGGTGAGTTTTAATCAGGTTCTGTCTCCATTCTCCACCAATGAAAATAAATAGATAAAAAGAAACGCCACAAAAAGCCCTTGTGTACTAGCACAGGTTAATTAGATAACAGTAGGTGTGTGTGTATATGCTCACCTAATTGCCTTGTGCTTTGGAAAAGAAGGCACAACTCTCCGTGTCACTAAATGCCAAATGGAAAATCGCTGCTAGTTCCTTTGGCCAGTTCTGATCCGTGTTGCCGTGTGTCCAGGATAAAACAGTAATAATAGAGAAGAACCGATTCAACTAAATAACCAGTGGATGACCGGGACCAATTATGTGATGATATTCTGTTGTTGAAGTAATAAAGGATAATCTGTATTGGAACTTCCAATAAAGATTCTCCTTTATTACTTCAACAATGGAATATCAGTGCTTAACTGGTCCTGGGCATACACTGGTTATTTAGTTGAATCGGTTCTTCTCTAGTCTTATTATTTCCCACATAGTAGCCTAATAGTAACACCAATAATTTAGCCTAATAGTAACACCAATAATTTAGGACTACTATACCTCATCATCAAAGGAACAAAATCAAAGTTTGTTATCTACCTATACATCTCCTAGATACAGAGGAAAGGAGTCGAAATATAAAGTACAATTGATTCTAGTGACCTAAAATAAGTTTATAGTATTTATTACATGTGTCTGATTAATCTGAATCACTAAAGTATTTGTATTAGCTACAGTTGGAACCAGAAGTTTCCATACACTATATAAAAATACACATATGGATTTGTATTCTGACTACCTGACATGAAATCAGAATAAACCTTACCTGTTTTAGGTCAATTAGGATTATAAAAATTATTTATATTTGCCAAATGCCAGAATAATGAGAGAGAGATTTTTTTTAAGGCATTTTTGTTATTTTCTGCAAAATCAAAAGTTTACATACACAACGATTACTATGCCTTTAAACAATTTGGGGCAGCCCAAAAGATGATGTCAAGTTTTTGAAAGCTTCTGATAGGTTTATTGGCAACATCTGAGTTAACTAGAGACACATCTGTGGATGTATTTTAAAGCACACCAGAAACGCTCATCTTCTGTGTGTAACGTAATGGGAAAGTGTAAAGAAATCAGCCAAGATATCAGGAAGAGCATTGTGTACTTGCACAAGTCTGGATCATCCTTGGGTGCAATTTCCAGATACCTGAAGGTGCCTCGTTCATCTGTACAAAAATTATACGCAAGTGCAAACAAGATGGGAATGTCCAGCCATCATACTGCTCAGGAAGGAGATGTGTTCTGTGTCTCAGAAATGAACGTGCTTTGGTCCAACATCTGCATATCAATCCAAAAAACAAAAGCAAAAGACCTTGTGAAGATGCTGGTGGAAGCTGGTAAGATTGTGTCATTATCCACAGTGAAACGAGTACTATATCAACATGGGCTGAAAGGCCACTTTGCCAGGAAGAAGCCACTACTCCAAAAGAAACATATAAAAGCCAAAATAATGTTTGCAAATGCACACAGGAACAAAGACTTAATTTTTGAAGACCTGGTCTGATGATACTAAAATTGAACTGTTTGGCCATAATAACCATCATTATGTTTGGAGGAAAAAGGGAGAAGCTTGGAAGCCTAAGAACACCATCCCAACTGTGAAACACAGGGGTAGCAGTGTCATGTTGTGGGGGTTGTTTTGCTGCAGGAGGGACTGGTGCACTTCACAAAATTGATGGCATCGTGAGGAAAAAAGATTATGTGGCAATACTGAAACAACATCTGAAGACATCAGTCAGGTAGCTAAAGCTTGATCAGAAATGGGTCTTCCAAATGGACAATGACCTGAAGCATACTGCCAAACTGTTTACAAAGTGGCTTAAGGATAACCAAGTCAATGTTTTGGAGTGCCCATCACAAAGCCCTGATCTCAATCCTATTGAAAATGTATGGGCTGAGTCTCCAAGACTTCTCTTGTGCTTCCCCCACACTCTGGAACTCACTACCCCAACAGACCAGACTCTCCCCCTCTCTCAATAGCCTCAAAAGCAACCTGAAAACCCATCTCTTCAGAATTGTCTATAACCAACATTAACCCCATTGCTGCTACGCCACCCCAGAAACATGTCTGCCCCTCACGTTCTGTCTCTCCCCACCTTCCTTGTAGACTGTAAGCCCTCATGGGCAGGAACCTCTCTCCTTCTGTACCAGTAGTTATTTATTATTTTTTCTCCCAGGTAGTTATTTGAACTATGTTATGTACAGCGCTCTGGAACTGAAGGCGCTCTAAAATAAATAATAATAATAAAAAGGTAGGTGCGAGCAAGGCGAGCTACAAACATGGTTCAGTTACACCAGTTCTGTCAGGAGGAATGGGCCAAAATTCCTTCCAACTGTTGTGAGAAGCTTGTGGAAGGATATCCAAAATGTTTGACCCAAGTCATACAGTTTAAGGGCAATGCTACCAAATACTAATGAAATGTATGGAAACTTTTGACTTTGCAGAAAGTAATAAAAATGACCTAAAAAATTCTCTCTTATTCTTTGGCATTTGGCAAATATAAATAATTTTGGTTCCTAATTGACCTAAAACGGGTAAGATTTATTCTGATTTCATGACATTTATATAGTGTATGTAAACTTCTGGTTTCAATTGTATATGCTTTTCTATGGTCTCTTCAAGGTAATAAATGTCAGTTTCTTTCCTTAAAAGGAAACTTTCAATGATCAGGAGTATTTTTGCTAAAACAG
Organism: Phyllomedusa bahiana; assembly: GCA_025379985.1. Lineage (NCBI taxonomy): Eukaryota > Metazoa > Chordata > Amphibia > Anura > Hylidae > Phyllomedusa > Phyllomedusa bahiana. The sequence continues at coordinate 12,650 of JAODAL010069078.1, read as the reverse complement.
ACCTTTACAGGCTGGGAAGGCTGTGCAATAAAAAAAAAAAAGTACTCCCCTTTCCACCTGCTGCTGTTGAGCACTGTTAAAGCTTTGGTGTTCCCCACCAGTCACCAAGCAGTGACATCACATACAAATCTCTGTGACTTTTAAGCAAGGACTGCTGAGTCTTGTGAATGGCTGCATGGTCCCGTGAGTACATGACATCACTGCTGGTGGATCACAGGGACCGCTGGTGGTGCTGGAATGGGGCAGTTGTGGAGGTGAGTACCAGTTATTTCACTATTTTATAGTAGTCTTGCTCAATTTTTTTTAAAAACTCTTTAATATTTTACCCTCTTAGTCCCCCATGTGATAACATTCTGCTATATTTCATCAGCATCTCCTTCCAGATGTAAAGTGTGAGTTTGTGACACTATAAATTTAATGTCTCTAATAGTTGTAAGGTCTGTTTTTTTCTACATCTTGACTACAGACTACTAAGAGATGGTATGAGTTCCATGATTTTATTATATTTCCAGTTATTCATCTCTTTTGCAACACTAAATTATTGCCCTGTGACCACACTAGAAGGAGAACAGAGAGACCTCATCATTATTATTCAATGAGTATTCCCACATTCCTCTATGAAGTCTCTCCAAAAGAATCTTATATTAATGAATTTGGGTCCTCATTTAACACTATTCCCCTTGTGGAAGATACTAGGGGGATTAAACCATAAACAATTAGTAAATGATTAGACAAGATTCAATTAAGGAGAGATTAGTAAATATTTGAATACATTTTTTATCTTCCAGAAAAAAAAGTATAATCCAATTTAAGATGATTACAAGTATCATGGAGATCTGTCTAATCAACAACTGTTTGGGGGGATCCTTCTATTAGTCACTTTATTAGATGTCAATAGTCCTAATAAATAATTAAATTTAATTGCCTATTGTGAATTAAAGGCACCACTGCAACCTTAAAGGAGTATTCAGACGTGTGTTGTATATTAAGAGGATAAAGCATACATGTCCGATAGGAGTGAGTTCCACCTCTGGATCAAACCTATCTCAAGAACAACATCTCTCAAATTAATAGGCAAAGACATGCAAATTGGTACTTTTTTTTCATTGCGCCCAACTATTCAGAGTAGTAATATATAGCAGAACCAGTAAAAATTCAACTCTTTAATAAATCTTCATTAAAAACACAGACATTAAACCGTACCATACAGTATGTCTAATAATACACAAATGTAGAAGGCTTATACTCAGAGTTATCGTAGTGGCCGTCCATGCCGTTCGTTAATGTTCCATAATATCGCTCCCAAACCGGTGAGCAGGAGACGCTGACATCCAAAGCAGAGCTGGATGCACAGCCATGTGACGTTTTGGGGATAGCTCCTCCCCTTCCTCAACGAGTGGGAAGTGGAGATCCCGTTTTGTGAACCAGTTTTGGCAATACTCAGTGAATAATATAATGGGCCAATTGCACCTCTAAGGCCAACTGTTCAGAGGACATGATTCTGGGGACTTTTCCTCCATCTATACAGAACTTGTTCACATTTCATTTTTTGTAATCCCTATTGTTATCATTGCATACACTGGTCATATAATCAATAAAGTCTAAGAGATTATTATTATCAATCCCTAAAAAATAGACCCAAGTGTCAAGTTCAGCTCCAAGATTTAAGACTAGCTAGATCTTTGGGGCCCATCAGTATTTTAAATTCTGGGCAAATAGAGGATAGTACTCTGATTCACCAGTCTGACACTGTGTACCAATGTAAATCCTATACTAGTAGTATGTAAGAAATGAATTGAAGCTAACAGGTGCAAAATGTGTACTTCAAAAGCTTCAAATATGTCAAAGACCTCATAGACTACTTAAATCCTGTCCTGCAATATCTTTTTGAATCCTTTCTCTATTAACAGATTTTTTCTTCACGTCTCTCCTTCTTCCTAATTTACCAACAAGAATGTATTAACATTGTCTGTCATTTAACACATACAGGGGAACTGCAGTCTGGTCATGGTCACTCTGTCAACAAGCCTGCTAACTAACATCAGACTTACCACTCTTCTTCCTTCCCTCTACATTGTTAGTACATATCTACATGCTGCACAGTTTCTCACTTTATTTGTGTTTTAGATAAATGGAGAGATATTAGATAGTTACATACATACTGTACAGATAGATAGATAGATACATACATACATACATACTGTACAGACAGATAGATACATACATATATGCATACATACGTACATACTGTAAATACAGAGACAGATAGATAGATACATACATACATACTGTACAGACAGATACATACATAAATACATACATACTGGATAGATAGATAGATAGATAGATAGATAGATAGATAGATAGATAGATAGATAGGAGAACAAGCAGCACCTCCAAAAATAATTAATGGTGGGTGCCAGCAACAAAAATAGACCTTTGTCAAAAAGGTCCCAAATTAGATAAATAAAAAGAAAGTTGCGGCACTCACAAATGATGAAAAAATTTAAAGCTTTATGACGTTTCGGCTTCAAATGAGCATGGGAGTGCCACAAATTTCTTTCTATTTAGATAGATAGATAGATAGAAAAGATGATAGAATTTGGGTAGATAGATAGATAGATAGATAGATAGATAGCAATTATGTGGAATAATAAAACAGTTTTCTTGGTGTTACACAGTAGAATATTTTTCTTTCTAAAATGTCATTGTTCATTGTTTTATATTCTGGAATTGACAGACATAAATATGAGTAAAGTTTTTCCATTAATTTTAATACTGCAAACAATTTCAGTAAATAAGACTAAAAGTCTTACAATAGATTATTACCATGATCAAAATGCTAAGTGAACGCCAGAAAATCTGATGTCTTGATAGGCAGATGATCTTTTCCACATGGAAACTTCGGCAAAGCCAAAAATGGAGGCAGGAAGAACCTGGCAGCTGGTTTTTGGATAATTAGTAGTATGTGAAATTTACAACTATTCGGGGTTTGGAAAAAAACTTGCTGACAAAAATATTGGGTTTTTGTGTTTTTGTCCCTTTTGCAGGCTGAAAAAAATACCCGTTTTACCCCTGTTTGCTATAATACAGTCTTGGTTCACCCAACAATTTAGCAACAGGCTTTGGATTTAGCAGCCAAAGTTTTGAATTTCGGAATATGGTTTGACCTAATTTGGATGTAATCAAAGTTTATCGGTAACTCCTCTGAAATATACGTGGGGGCCCAAAAAGTATTTGCCCCCTGCTTTCTTCGAGAAAACCTCAGTTTCTTCCTGAAAATGAGAAAATCACAAATTCTTTGGTATTATTATTTTCATTTAATTTTCTCAAGGGAAAAAAAACCCAAAAAGAATTGCATAAACCCAAAATTGGATAAAATTCCCACACCAAACAAAAAAAGGGGGTGGACAAAAAATTGGCATTTTTGAAAAAATCATGTGTGCTTCTCTAATTTGTGTAATTAACAGACCCTTAACTTACATGTGGCACCCTAACAGGTGCGGCAAAAAACTAAATCAATTTGCAGCCATTGCATGGATTAAAGTTGATCAACCTTGTCCTGGCCCCTTGTGTGACCACTTGACATGGGAAAGAAAAAAAGACCAAAGAACTGTTGAGGTTGAGAATAAAATTTGTGAGGAAGCCGAGAATCTCAAGGCTAAAGTCAACTCCAAAGACCTGAATGTTCCATGCTACCGGGGCCGTGTCATAAGAAGGAAAACCCCAGGGGCACTGTGGCTAAACCTCCCTAGTAAAAAAGCCCATGGCACTGTGGAAAACCTCCTGTGAAAACCATGGCCCTGTTCTAACCCCCAGTGTAAAGCCCAGGCACTTGGCAAACCCCTCCCCATGGCCTGGGGGAAAACCTCCCTAGATGTAAACCCCATGGCACTGGGCAAAACCCCCCAAAGTGAAAACCCTAGCAATTTTTTGGCAAAACTCCAATGTAAAAGCTCATGGCACGTGGCTAACCTCCCTAGATGGGGACGGAAAAGAAAAATTGACGAAGTTTAAAACGCAAGATTGTGGGGATGGGGGAAAAAAAAGAACCCTCGCTAACTCCAAAACAATTTACGCTGCCCTGCAGTCCGGGGTACAACGTGTCAAACCCTACTATCCGTGGGCTTCTGAATGAAAAGGGATGTATGGTAGGATACCAGGAAGCCCCCACTTTTTTACCTGGAGACAAAAAAAACCCAGGTGGATTTGCCCCAAACTTACCTGAAAAAAGCCTAAAACTTTTTGGAAGAATGTTCTTGGTCAGATGAGACAAAAAGTAAGCTTTTTGGGAAAAGGCATCAACAAAATTTTTAAATAAAAAAAAGAGGCATTCAAAGAAAAGAACACGTCCCCTACAGTCAAATATGGCGAAGGTTCCCCGATGTTTTGGGGTTGCTTAGCTGCCTTGGCACTGGAGCTTACCCCTGTCATGGGATTATGAAGCGAAGATCCAACAAATTTTGCAGCATAATTAGGGCCCAGTGTGAGAAAGCTGGGTCTCCCTCAGAGGTCATGGGTCTTCCAGAGGCAATGACCCAAAAAAACCTTCAAAAAGACTAGAAAAAAGGTTTGAGAGAAAGCCGGAGACTTCAAAATGGCGCAATGGTCCAGACCTGATCCCCTAGAACATGTGGAAGATCTCAAAATGCAGTTTGGGAAGGACCCTTCAAAATTTAGGGCCTGGAGCGTTTACAAGAAGAAAGGCTAAAATTCCCTAGGCATTGTAAAAAAACCTTGAGGTACCGGGGAAAGGGGTTGTTCGCGGGATTTTGGGTAAGGTTGTGTACCAAATATTAGGGGAGGGGGGCCCCAAAACTTTTGTCCCCCCCATTTTTGAAGTTTTGGGTAAAATGATCATGATTTGATTTTTGTTTCATTCTCTTTTTTTGTTTTAATTTCAAGCAAAATAAATGAATATATTAATACCAAAGAATTTGTGATTGCAATCATTTTCAGGAAGAAACTGAGTATTATCTTACAGAATTGCAGAGGTGCCAATACTTTTGGCCACAACTGTAGAATCAAGAATATAAGTGTTTTTTTTTTCTTTTCAAATAGTTTTTCTTGAAACAAACACTTGATGTGATTTCTCTTTGTCATACAGTCATGTGAAAAACTAAGGTCACTCTATGTAAAGATTAAATAGTGAATACCTATGTACATTAAAAAATTGAAGCACAAACAAATTGACATATTTGTAATTTTCTTCTGTGGAAAAATATTTATCACTATGCTAGTATTTTCAACAGTTCTGTGGCAAAAAACACCTCTAAGTTGGCACATGTGAATATATCAATTGTTGGTGCTTTTTGGAGTTGAAATGGGGAGTAGAACCATGTCTGGATGCTGAGAGCCCTCTGAGGCCTCCAGGAAGAAGTTTATAGAGGCCTAAGATTCTGAGAAGGAATTGAACTATTATTCTATAGGGTTCCAGACAATTACTTTCCTACTATGTCATCCCATCTAAGATAGGTTTAGCCTGGTACCTGAACACATGTCCGAAAATTGACGTCACCGCGGCAGTGTTTAGGCGCATTTAATCAATGTAAAGTGCGCCTGAAAGTGCAATCCTTTCAAAAATCTGGCATCTGGTATACCTTGCAGAGTAAACTTAATGTGCATACAAAAAATGGGACATTACTTACTCAAAAAACACTGCAATTTTTGGGGCATATTCACAGCTCAATGGCTGGACTAGACTGAACACAGTAGCAGGTAGCTCTAGCCTATATGCTACCTGGGAAAAATTAACAGGTGCAGCTAATTGCTGAGCAGCAGCTCACATACCCAACTGCTAGGGGAACAATAAGATGATAAAAAAACTGCACATTAGTTTAATACCTGTTCACACCAGCATACAGAAAAGCCACAGTATAATGCATGGGGAGATTGCACAAATGCAAAAATACCAATAACACAACCACTCACACACTCTCAATGCATGAGAGGGGTGGTTGTTGGTACTACAATTGCATATAAATAAGGCGATACAGAAGGGTGCCATAAATACAGATACGTGTGGTACACCATGCTGGCTTACAACCGATTAGTGACACCCATACTATTAGATTAAGCGGCTGCCCAGTACTTTCTGGGTGTCCAACACAAAACACAGACACCCTCCGCTTCCCAGCATTCTTGGACAGATAAAACATATGACCTCCTGGAAAAACGTTTAAATATGAGGTATTAGTTGTTACAGGGACCACGATACACCAGCTCGCAACTGGCGTAAACGGTCATCATGTCTTGCGTTTCACTACACTAATAATTTACAGAAAAAACGTAATGTGCCTAAAAAGACTTATTGTGCAATCGAGGTGCATAGCGTATCATTGCTAGTGTATGTAATGCGCCTATTGAGGCGCATTGTGTAACTAGTGTATGTAATGTGCCTCAATAGGCGCATTGCGTTATGGAGGCGCACAGTGTAGCTTTGCTACTATATTTAATGCACCTTTTTAGGCACATTACAATGGGGTCGTCCCCGGGGGCTTTAAGGGCCCTTTGTTTTTATATATTCAGTTCATTTAAATTGAAAATTTGGCGTCAAGATAGACAAAAAAAAGGGGCGCTTGATTTTTGGGGAAAGTCCCCCAAAGGGCCTTAACTGATCCAAAAAAAAAAAACCAAATTTCATTATGACACCCACATGTGACTCTCACCACATTTGATATCACAGTACAAGACTAAAATTAGAAATAGGCTCCACTAAACAAGCCTACATGGAGAATTAAGTTTTAAGTATTAAATTTGCTTATAAATCCAAATCTAGCATTTAACTGAAAGAACTAAAATTTAAACCAAATTACAAATTAAAAAGAACAGAGGAAAAAAATATTTTTTTTTTGGGGTTTGTTTCCCTGCATAAAGGCCTGTGCGCTCCCCTTTTATTTTTTTTCCAAAGTAAAAAAAATTTTAATAAAAAAAAAAAAATCCTTAAACTTGCATTTTTACAACAATTTTCATTAAATATCCTGAAACATAAAATAAGAGAGAGATCGGGTTTTTGCACACCCCGTAAAACATTGTATATGATAACTAATTTATACCACAGAAAAAAAAAAGCTGAAGTGCAATTGCTTTTTTCATCTTTTTTTGTAGATATTCAGGGGCTTTTTCCCCCGGGTTTTTCATCTTTGCTTTTTTTTCCTTTTCCCCCACCCCATCATAGGAAAAGAAAAGGGGAAAAAAAAAATCAGAGCCAGATCGGTATTATGATGGACACCAGAATAATCAGCTTGTCTTTCCCAAAGCCAATGGAATGCAAAGATGGAAATAAAAAACAATTCTCTGATTCTAAGAGTCAAATTTTTTTCCCTTTAAATTGGATAAAGTACAAAAAACAAACCCTTTGTAAATCACGGATTTTTTGGGCCCCAAAGGTAAAAAATTGCCTGAAAAGGTTTTTTATTTGGAATTAATGGTTTAGAAAAAAAATTACTCCAACAAAAAAATTTCCTATTATGAAATTTGTAAAGGGTTTTTTCCTTTATTCTTTCAATCATCCTCTGTACAACTTTTTTTTAAGACATTTTTTTGGACAGAGGGAAAATCACTTAGAGACTTTTTTGAAGATAAAAAATAAAGGGAAAAAATCACATATTTTTAAAAAAATTTTGGTTTTATCACAGACATTGTAAACCCCTCAAAGTATATTTTACCATAGGATGTGAATATTTATAAATGCTTTTTATTTCAATTATGTTATGAGGTTTTGACAATCGCATTAACCATGTTCTCTGGGTAATTCCCTTCCAGAGTACTTACCCATTAAAGACACTACACTTTGATTTGAATTTAATTGGCCACAGCAGTTTTCTTATTAAAAAACAAACATATTAATAAGCACATTCTGTGCAATAACCTACAATTTATACCAACAAGCAAAAGGATAACAATGTTTTGAATTTTTGACTTTCAGGCTCCATATCTCACTATCCATCAGCTTTGAATTTGGATTTCCATCATTTTTTTAGCCCAACATCTTGGCTATCTCATACATAACTTTGCCCTGCAACGTTTTAAAGCTTAGGGCTTATTTTTGTAGATTCCGGGCCCATGAAACTGCTTTGTTGCTTTTATTGCTCCTGGTGGGGGAAAAATCTATTTCTGGGTTACTACAAAACCGTTCTTACTTTCCCTTTTTTAGCTTGTGGTGTTTTTAAAGGGTTTTCCCAAGTGAAAGGTCACTCTTTTCGAGCCCCCAATGAAAAAATTTTTCCCCGGGAAAAGAAACAGCTCACCCAGCTCATCAATGGCTTTCTCGCGAAAAAAATTCCCCAAACTGCTTTAAATGTGGGCCCTGAAAAGCTGGAAAATATGAATAAAGTCCATCCTTCTTTTCCAAAAAGCAAGGGGTGGAGCCCAAAAGCAAAATATGGGAGTCAAAAAGTCAGCTCTTAAAAAGGGTTCTATCAATGCTAATGCGCCCAAAACCCCAGTAAAGGTGGCTCTTTGGTTTTTCCTAATAGTGAATAACAGTTTTCCCCATGAAAGCACCAGGAACATGCTTTAAAACAGGTCAAAAAATGATACCCGAAAAAAGGAGACGAAGCCGGACTTAAATCTCGTCAAAAGAAGCGTGGGCAAAGATTTTACAAAAAAGTATGAAAAGTGGAAGTTTGGGAAACGGGTGTTTTGGGAATGAGACCCAGTAACGGGGGCTCGGGAATTGGCCAAAAAAAGATCTAGAAAATAAAGGGGGAAAAAGGGGAAAGCTAATGGATCGAGAAATTGAAGGAATTGTCAAACTCGATGGAGAAAGTCTGATGATACGGGTTGTTTCACAGCCAAAGACTTTGGATACTTGACCAGGATCACTGGTGATCCCCTTTGCTGAGGCAATATGTAGGGTCCTACAAGATGAGTTATTTTGTAAAACCAAGTACAAAGGATGTAAAAAAGGATGACACAGTTTTCCCAGCAGGACAACAAACGAACCCATATTTTTGAGGAGGAAAGGGGGAAATGGTTAAATGAAATAAAGTAGAGCGCGGGTTTTTTCCCAAACCCCCACAAAACTCAACCCAAATTAAACCTAAACTGGAAAAAACAATCACAGTCTGGGAGGGCAAAATCATTTAATTTAAATAAAGTCAAATTTCCTTTTATTGCACTACAGGCCATTGACTGGGAGCATCTAGTATCAAATAGTGACGTAGAAGTCAAATGGGAGGGCTTTAAATATACTCTCTGGAAATTTATAGCAAAATGTATTCCTAGTGGTAACGGGTAGAGGAAATTTAAAAACAAAAACCCCAAATGGTTTTTTCAAAACCTTCTTTTTAAAGGCCCAATAAATGATAAAAAAAGGGGATTCAGAAATATAAACAGAGAGGTCCCTATTACTTTTGAAAATTACAAAGACTCAATAAAATCTTTTAAAAAAGGGGATAAAATTAGCAAAAAATTTCTAAAGAAAGAAGGGGGCCAAGGGCAGCAAAAAATTCTTTAAGCAAATAAATGCCAAAAAAAAAATCAAAGTAAGCATGTAGGGCCCCCTTTCTTTAAAAGTAATGAGGGGTTTATCAATGGGAATCGGGATGGGCCGAGCTACTAAATAGGGGGGTTTAAACTCTGAATATACGAGGAAAAGTAGCTTTATGGGGGGGTGGGGTCCGGTTAAAAGTAGGGGTGCCGTAAACGTCAAAGCTTTAATGATAAAATTAAAAATTGGGGAGTGGGAGAAATGGGCCCAAAACAAGTTTTAAAAAAAACTGAATGGGAACAAGGCTCCAGGCCTAGTTTGGGTTGCACCTAAGATTTTTCCCAAAAAAGCTCAGCTCGGTTTTCTCTGTGCCCCGTCATGAAATTTTGAGATTCTTGGGAAATTGGGATAGTTTCCTGGAGAGGGCAAAAAAAAATGGGTTCCCATCTTCAAAAAAAGGGGTAGGTCTTGGGCCCCGGGAAAATTTTTGACCGGGGAAGTTTAACTCCATTGTGGGGAAAAATGTTTGAGGGGCTCATAAGGGACTATTAAAAAGGAAAATTTTGGCTTTAAAATAATATTTAAGTGGCTGCCAGCGTCAAACTGTTAGGGCCAAATTATCTGTTTTTCGATTACGTTAGTAAAAGCAGGATAGCGGGGTGGCTGGGGGATTTTAGTGTTTTTTTGACTTTTAAGGCTTTGACACTGTTTCATAAATTATCGAAAAGTACACAGAAAAATGGTGGTAAATGGCTCCCCACTCTGAATGGTCCCCGGTTTTTTGGGGGTGTGCCGCGGGGTCAGTTTGGGTCCCCTTTTTTTTAATTTTATTTATTAATCAATAGTGGGGGTTTAATAGCACTGTGCTACTTTTTATATGACAACCAACTTTGTTGTGTAGTGCTATATATGGAAGATGCTCATAAAGTGGCAAAAACAGACCCGGACAAACGGGGTCTTGGGCATCCCCCTTGGAAAAAGAGGTTTTAATTTTGGATAAAAGTTTAAAATTCTGCATCTTTGGGCCAAAAAATCTGAATCAACATATGTCCCAAAGGGGGGGAACAAAAAAGGGGGGAATCAATTGTTGAGAAGCTCTAGGCATTTTGTTTGACCAAAAGATTTTTTAGAAAAGCATGCAATTCCCTTTAGCTTCCTTAAAAACCCCCGGATTTTGGCGTGTAAAAAAAAGAGGCATTATTTAGCAGGAAAGGGGTTTTAAAAATATATGTTACGTATATATTAGCTTTGGTTGGGGGCCCCCTTGGGGAAAATTTTCTACAAAGTTTGGAAAAAAAAGCAGGGGAGAGTGAAAAAAGGAGCAACCAAACTTATAATAAAATATTCATTTGGGCAGATTGGTTCTAGCCCTTTTGGGTTCCCCAAAATCCTTTATCATATAGGAAACTTTAAAATTAAAAAATTTTTTATCCCCTTCCCTTTTATCCACTTTTTTTCCCCCCCCCTTGGTTGGAAATTGTTCACATTAAAACTTTTTTCTACTGTACCCCAAAAATGTAATTTTTGTTAACCCGTGGGTAGAGTTTTGAAAAAGCTATATTTTTTATCTAAGTGATTTAAACCCTATTTCATTTACATTGGGGAAAAAGTTGGGAAAAGGGCCCGGGATTTAAAATTTCGGTTTTGAGATTTGCTTGACTCTGATTGACAGCCCAAAAAGGTTCAGGCGTATTTAAAGCCAATGGGGATTTTCAAAATATAATAAAATTTTTTTAAAAAATTTTAGTTACAGGGTTACTAGGCCTTTTAAAAAATTTGAGCACCCCCATGTTTATGTAATGTCTTTGGGAAAAATTTTGAGGTTTTTTGGCAACTTTTGATTTTAAATTTAAAACACACCCGTGGATTTATTTTAAAACACACCAAAACACACTGCTTTAAGGGTTTTTAACATCATGGGAAAGTTTTTAAAAAATCCCCCAAGATATCAGGAAAGAAACTTTGACCTTTAAAAAGTTGGATAAACCCCTTGGGGGCAATTTTTAATAAATTTAAGGTATCTTGTTCATCTGTACAAACAATTTTACACAAGAACCCCCCAAGATGGGAATGTCCGCCATTATACTGCTTTAGGAAGGGGAAAGTTCTGTGTCTCAAAGATAAAAGTGCTTTGGGGTGGCATGTGCTATCAACCCAAGAACAAAAACAAAAGACCTTTTGAAGATGCTGGGGAAAAGCTGATAAATTTGTGTCATTATCCACAGTGAAAAGAGTTCTGTATCAAAATGGGGTGAAAGGGCCCCTTTGGGCCCAAAAAGAAGTCTTTTCTCCCAAAAAAATATATAAAAGCCAAAAGTAATGTTTGGGGAAAAGGCTCATAGGAACAAAGTTTTTACATTTTTGGAAAACTGTCCTGTGGGCTGACGAAACTAAAATTTTAACTGTTTGGCCCTAATGACCATTTTACATTTGGAAGGGAAAAGGGGGAGCCTAAGAAGCCAAAAAACCGATCCCAAATGTGAAAACACAGGGTGGGAGCATCATGTTGTAGAGTTTTTTTGCTGGGGGAGGGACTGGTTTCCCCTTTAAAAAAAATAGATGCCATCATGAGGAAAAGAAGTTTATGTGGCAATACGAAGCAAAATCTAAGACATCAGCCAGGGGAAAAAGAATCTTCCAAAGGAAAAAAGAAACCCGAAGCATACGCCAAAATGGTTTTAAAATTGGGTTAAAAAATAACCCAAATCAATGTTTTTGGGGTGGCCTTTACAAAGCCCTGAAACTTTAATCCTATTAAAACTTATGGGGAAAGCTGGAAAGGCAAGGGGGGGAGCAAGGCACCCCACCAAAAGGGGCCCGTTACCCATTCTGCAGGGAGGGAAAGGCCAAAATTCCTTTCCGAGGGATTGTGGAAACTTGGGAAGGGTAAAAAAAAATTTTCTCTCTCCCCCTCATTATTTCTGGAATTTTGGGAAATATAAATAATTTTTTTGGCTCCTAATTGACCTAAAACAGATAAGGTTTTTTTTTGATTTTAGTAAGAAAAGTGAGAAAAAAAATGAGATGTATCTTTTTATATGTGTATGGGAAACTTTGGTTTCCCCCCTGTACAAAGACAAGTTTTTGTAAACAAACATATGCTAGAATATTTTTCAAGTCAAATTTTTTGTATTTCCATATCCAAGGTTAGTGGGCAAAAAAATTTATAGTAGTTTCCCCATTCAAAATGTATGCATGGTGAGATATGGAGCCCGTT
>JAODAL010069077.1:0-16520 GCA_025379985.1 Phyllomedusa bahiana | reverse complement strand
AGCAATGTTTTTTTTTCATCATCCGAGCACTAGGTGGAGCATTATCATATAAGCTCTGCTAGAAGCGACACTGCAGCATCGATCACTGATGATCAGAGCTTATTTCCTGCACTAATCTCCTAAACCTGCAGTAAACCGATAGTTCTGTTCATCCTGAGCTTCCTGGTTCATGAATAGAATGCTAGAACCTAGTAAGTGAGATAGGATTAAAAAATAAAACTCTACTCACCGGACTCGGAATTGTTGTTCGACTCCTCCATCAAATCCCTCCTTCCACCCCAGGGTCACGGAGTTGTGGGTGAAGCTCAGGATCTTCAGATCAGTGGGAGGATCAGGGCGACCTTGGGGGCGACACAGGAGGGAAGAGACGGTTAAAGGGGTTGTCTCACTACAAAGATTAGTTTTCAACATGTAGGGAACAGCAAATGAAGACATTTTCCAAATATATTGCTTTGTTCATTTTTTTTTGTTGTTGAGGAGCTACAAGTGATTTTATCATCTTCTGAGGGCTTTCTGGTTTCTCTAGTGACCATCCTGTTGTTTGCTCTCCCTCTGCTGTTTGTTCTATCTGATAGCAGGGAGTGACGTCATCAGGTCGCAGCACAGAACTGCCTGCAGCCTGAGAGCTTGTGTGTTATCTGATCTTTCAGACAAAAGACACTAATTACTACTGTTTACTTTAGCTCTCAAGGTTCTCTGGACCTGGAAGCAGGAATTGATTATCTAATTAGCAGAGGTCTGAATACAGGAGCTCATATGCTAATTACATACATCTTGACCAGGAAGTGACAGGATGCATGAATGAATTAATGCTGCTGTGCTCTATGAAACTGTGAGATGAGACAACCTCTTTAAGTTCACAAGACATGCAACCTGCTGACCACAATGTGAAGAATAAGTGTCGGTCGGGCAATCGCCGTAGAGTCTATGGACAACCCAAGCTCAGAGGGGACACTATAGTCACGGTAAAAATCAAAAGAACTTGACCACAGGGTCACCTGAGCCGCGCCCTGCACATCATGAAGGACATCGTCTTACTGGTGCTGACGAGCTGGATGGAGAAGCTGTCCACTCCCAGAGCGTTGGTCGCCGTGCAGGTAAAAATGGCGTAATCGTGCACCGCGCTCACATTGGCGATGATCAGCGTGCTCCTGTGGATCCAGAGCTCGTGAAACGTCTTCACGGAATATCTACGAAATCTACGGAGACAGAGAAGAACATTTAAGCAGCCACCGCAGGACACCATGTCCTCGCCCCTTTATAGGTACATTGGTTTTATCTGAAAAATTTTTCGGTTTAGCCAAGAATTCAAAAAGTTGCTCCAAATCGGTAGCAAAAATAAAGAGTGGACCAACTCCATGGTAGGAAGCGGTCGTCTCATCGATGACGTTATCTGCTTGACATCTCCATATTGGGGCTCTGGTCATTAGATGACGGTTGGCCAATAAGAGTAATAGAATCTGTCCAGGTCTCAAGATGCGTCTCATTGACGTAAATGGGAATAAGCGTGCATTGAGCAGACCGCTGGGTTTGATAGCTCACCTTTCATGCAGATACACCTTGCATGGAAGACCTCCGAGTAGTGTGGTCGCCACTATGCAAAGAAAGAGCTTCTCCAGCAGAGTGCAAAAATGTAAATAAAACGATTCATGTTAATTGAAGATAGATTAAAACACGCTACAGAACGGCCATGGTTTACGCGTTTCAAGCACAGTACAGTAACCTCACACTGTAAATTGTTCCCCAGACAATTTTCTCCTCAGTATCTTCATGAGTCGACGCCCTCCAGCGTCTTCAGCCTCTGAAACTAGACTGTGCTCTGAGGGCCATCGTGATACCCTCCGGCATGCTGCCCATGATTAACTGTTCAGGCCTACTCCCCTAGCTTCTACACTTTCAGGACAGTTCCCTGTACTACCCACAGTGCTCTCTGTGCTCTCTTTATCCCTTGTGCTCTTACTCTCTCTCTCTGTGGCCTCTCTCTAGTAGGATTTCTGTGAGTGAGGCTGTTCTTCCCTGTCCTGCCCTACCTATTGCCGGCCGATAGTTAGGGATCTCCCTTTTTCTTGCTGTAACACAACTTCAGAACAACTTGTAACTCGTAACTTAGAACTGAACTAACTCCAGAGCTGACAGGTTCTTCCTTTTAACTGTGTAAACTTACAGCTCCTCCCCTGGTCTGCGCTCTGATAGGCTGCTTACCCAGCTGCACTGTCTACCTCTGAGGTCTAAACGACCACACTGGGTAAGTCCTTCTTACCTGCAACTCCTCACCTTACATCTGCAAAAAAAGTAATGTGAACTGCACCCTAGGTTCACATGGCTGGTTTGGATGCTAAATTTGGACGCCGAATCCACGTTAAAATCAGTAGCAAAATCTGACTGTTATCCGCCTCCCATTGCTTCCAATGGAAAATCCACACACGTCACTGATTTTCCTACGGCACAGATTTATTTTCAGTGCTGAAAGAGAACGGATGCGTCAATTCCTGAGGTGGATTTGACATTGAATCCTTACTGTATATGGAGTCTGAAAATCTGCATCAAATCCACATGGAAAATCCACGCTTAGAGGAGATTTTGTTGTAATTGAGGCGACTTTTGGTGCATTTTTGCACTAATATTGGTCCTGCAGTCCTGTTTCTTTGTTCAGCGCGTAACGGTACAAACAGTGCACAAGAAAGCCCAGCTGTGTTACCGATGTGCGTTTATTTCCATTATGGTCAATGGAAATTTAAGGTCACTTTTTTCTGCGCTTTTTCATGTATGATCCGAAAAAACTGTGAATTTTGCGTGTTAAAAAGCGAGCAAACGTAAACCCAGCCTTCAGCGCTGAAATAAGCCATGTGAACCTCCCCATAGAGGGATGGATACCTGGGATTTGCCGTGTGAACCTCCCATAGAGAGGTGGATACCTGGGATTTGCCGTGTGAACCTCCCATAGAGGTGTGGATACCTGGGATTTGCCGTGTGAACCTCCCCATAGAGGGTGGGTACCTGGGATTTGCCGTGTGAACCTCCCCAAAGAGGGGTTGATACCTGGTATTTGCTCTCCGAACCTCCCCATAGAGGGGTGGATACCTGGGATTTGCTGTGCGAACCTCCCCATAGAGTGGTGGGTACCTGGGATTTGCCGTGTGAACCTCCCCATAGAGGGGTGGGTACCTGGGAATTTGCTGTCCAGACCTCCCCATTGAGGGGGTTGATACCGGGATTTGCCGTGTGAACCTCCCCATTGAGGGGTGGATACCTGGGATTTGCCGTGTGAACCTCCCCATAGAGGGGTGGATACCTGGGATTTGCCGTGTGAACCTCCCCATAGAGGGGTGGATACCTGGGATTTGCCGTGTGAACCTCCCCATAGAGGGGTGGATACCTGGGATTTGCTGTCCGAACCTCCCCATAGAGGGGTGGACACCTGGGATTTGCCGTGTGAACCTCCCCATAGAGGGGTGGATACCTGGGATTTGCCGTGTGAACCTCCCCATAGAGGGGTGGACACCTGGGATTTGCCGTGTGAACCTCCCATAGAAGGGGGATTACCTGGGATTTGCGCTGTGGAACCTCCCCATAGAGGGGTGGGTACCTGGATTTGCCGTGTGAACCTCCCCATAGAGAGATGGATACCTGGGATTTGCCGTGTGAACCTCCCCATAGAGGGGTGGATACCTGGGATTTGCCGAGTGAACCTCCCCATAGAGAGATGGATACCTGGGATTTGCCGTGTGAACCTCCCCCTTGCGGTGTGGATACCTGGGTTTGGCTGTGGGCACCACCCCTTCGAGGGGTGGTTACCTGGGATTTGCCGTGTGAACCTCCCCATAGAGGGGTGGGTACCTGGGATTTGCCGTCCGAACCTCCCCATAGAAGGGTGGATACCTGGGATTTGCCGTGTGAACCTCCCCATTGAGGTGGATACCTGGGATTTGCCGTGTGAACCTCCCCATAGAGAGGTGGGTACCTGGGATTTGCCGTGTGAACCTCCCCATAGAGGGGTGGATACCTGGGATTTGCTGTCCGAACCTCCCCATAGAAGGGTGGAAACCTGGGATTTGCCGTGTGAACCTCCCCATAGAGGGGTGGGTACCTGGGATTTGCCGTGTGAATCTCCCCATAGAGAGGTGGGTACCTGGGATTTGCCGTGTGAACCTCCCCATAGAGAGGTGGGTACCTGGGATTTGCCGTGTGAACCTCCCCATAGAGAGGTGGGTACCTGGGATTTGCCGTGTAAACCTTCCCATAGAGGGGTGGATACCTGGGATTTGCCGTGTGAACCTCCCCATAGAGAGGTGGGTACCTGGGATTTGCCATGTGAACCTCCCCATAGAAGGGTGGGTACCTGGGATTTGCCGTGTGAACCTCCCCATAGAGAGGTGGATACCTGGGATTTGTCGTGTGAACCTCCCCATTGAGGGGTGGATACCTGGGATTTGCCGTGTGAACCTCCCCATTGAGGTGGATACCTGGGATTTGCTGTTCGAACCTCCCCATAGAGGGGTGGGTACCTGGGATTTGCTGTCCGAACCTCCCCATAGAGAGGTGGGTACCTGGGATTTGCCGTGTGAACCTCCCCATAGAGAGGTGGGTACCTGGGATTTGCCGTGTGAACCTCCCCATAGAGGGGTGGGTACCTGGGATTTGCCGTGTGAACCTCCCCATTGAGGGGTGGATACCTGGGATTTGCCGTGTGAACCTCCCCATTGAGGGGTGGATACCTGGGATTTGCGTAGTCCAGGGTGACGCCGTTCTTCGCCCAGCTGAAGGCCACGTTTGGGATGCCCTCGGCTTTACATTCCAGCCCCGTTGAGGTTTTCCCGTCTCCGGGGACGGCCACTTTGCTCAGGTGGACACCTTTCTCTATCTCTGGCTTAACTGCAGGAAATAAGGATCAGAAAACGGGGTGTTAGCAGGCTTTGGCGATCCACAGAGCAGGGTGCGGGCCATGGAAACACCATCAGCACGGACAGCTCACCAGGCAAGCCTACTTACAACGCACGACCAGGCGGGCATCGGCCTTGACGGCTGGACGGACTCCATTATCCACCGAGCACTCGTAACGCCCGGCGTCCGTTCTCTTGGCGTCGTCGATGATAAGTCGTCCGGTGACACCATCCACTTGTCTTTCCAAACCGGACAAGTCTCTCTCCTCGTCCCCCTGTTCGTGGGAAGAGTCTTTGCTCAGGTATGATGACTACAGGCCCAAAGCCTGAGGCTGCACTACTGAGAGGCTCTGATGACTAAATGTGATAATCCCAATCACCAGCCACAACTCACAGGGAGATTGTAGATATTGATGTGGACGGGGATTTACAGACACGCAGGGCCTCATGTATCAAAACTGGCTAGACGTAGGACTGTCTCTGTTGCCCATAGCAACCATGAGCTCATAATAATTAGTCAGAGGTCATAGCAACTAAAGTTCATAGCAACCAGAGTCCATAGCAACCAATCACAGCTCAAAGCAACCAACCAGAGCTCATAGCAGCCAGTTTGAGCCCAAAGCAACCAATCAGTCCCCATAGCAACGATTCAGAGCCCATAGCCACAAATTAGAGCTCATAGCAACCAATCAGTGCCCATAGCAACAAAAAGTGTTCGAAGCAACTAGAGCCCATAGCAACCAATCAGAGATTATAGCCACCAATCAGAGACTATAGCGACCAATCAGAGACTATAGCGACCAATCAGAGCCCATAGCAACCAATCGGTCCCAATAACAACCAGAATTCGAAGCCACCATAGTCCATAGCAATCAATCAGTGCCCATAGCAACAAAACAGAGTTCGAAGCCCCAAGAATCTATAACAACCAATCAGAGCCCATAGCAACCAAAATCCATAGTAACCAATCAGAGCCCATAATAATTGGTCAGAGGTCAGAGCAACTAAAGTTCAAAGCAACCAGAGCCCAAAGCAACTAAACAGAGCTCCTATAATCAATCAGAGCCCATAGCAACCAATCAGAGCTCAAAGCAACCAATCAGAGACCATAGCGACCAATCAGAGCTCAAAGCAACCAATCAGAGCCCATAGCGACCAATCAGAGCTCATAGCAACCAATCAGAGCCCATAGCGACCAATCAGAGCACATAGTAACCAATCAGAGCTCATAGCAACCAATCAGAGCTCATAGCAACCAGAGTCCATAGCGACCAATCAGAGCACATAGCAACCAGCCAGAGCCCATAACAACCAATCAGAGCTCATAGCAACCAATCAGAGCTCATAGCAACCAAACAGAGCACATAGCAACCAAGCAGTCCCAATAGCAACCAGAATTCGAAGCCACCATAGTCCATAGCCACCAACCAAGGCTCATTGCAACCAATCAGAGCTCATAGAAACCATTTAGAGCCCATAGGAGTCCACAGTAGCCAATCAGAGATCACAGCAGCCAACCAGAATTCATAGCAACCAATCAGAGCTCAGTTTTCATTTTTCCAGATCAATTTAAAAAATGAAAGCTGAGCTCTGGTTGGTTGTTCTGGGCTTCAATCAGTTGCTATGGGCAACCTAGACAGTTTTAATAAATGAGGCCCATTGCCTCCATGACAGGAGCCCGCACCAGTGCTGCAGGCGACACTCTCAATACACCAGGTAAGTTGAACAGAGACAAGGGAGGAGGCCGCAGGGGAGCGCCGTACCAGCCATCTCCACTGAAACATGTCGCCGGTGACAGGGTTTGCATCCACAACGCACAGCAGCTCCGCTCTCCCCCCCAGGTCCACCTCCGTCGGGTCAGCAAGGCTGCGAATGGACGGTGAATCTGCGCAGATGGAAAGAAGATGTAGATGAAGCTCCTCCGCCCTGGAGTCCCTCAAATGTATCTATAGAAGACATCTTTTTTGCCTCCTCTTCTTTTTCCATGTGTGTGGAAACCACAGACAAGCTGCTGTTGACAGATCTTCATGGACAGTCCCAAGAAATCGCAGCCGGGTCTAATGCTTGAGAGGTGATAGGTCGACAATCTGGGGTACATGGGGTTCTATGGAGTTATGGAGACCCATAGTAGCAGCTAATAAGAGACTGGATCTGTCAACAGCAGCTGCTGATGGTTTCTATGTACAGATGTGATCTTTTCTTTGGAAAAGGAATGAAAAAATACAAACAAACATAGAAAAAAAAATTAAAAATGCAAAACAACAGAGAAAGATGGTAAGTTACAAAGACGCCGAGTTCTGCGAAAAGCATCAAAATTATTCAAAAGTGGAGCTTCACTTTAAAATCACCTGAGGGATTCTAAATACAAGAAATCTGCAAGTGGTATTGAAACATGAGCAGCTAATACAGCACACTGCGGCCTGGGGATATAACAAGGAGGGTTCTGCCAGCGGGGCAGTGGTGGCTGATAACAGAGAACAATTGTCATTGACACAAGGAGCAACATTACAGTAAGACAATGTAGCAGGTCAGTCTCCGGGGTCTTACAGTGGACGTCCAGCTGGACCACGGTGCTGTTCTTGCCCTCTTTGTTCTCGCAGGTTACGCTGTACATTCCGGCATCGGCTCGGCTGATATTCCAGATCTCCAGGGAGCCGGCTCCTTTCAGGTGATATCTGTGAGCTCCTTCTGCGAAGATAACACAGGAGCAGATCAGGGTCTATTAGGTGGTAGGAGGTGACCCCTATACCTCGCCCCAATAGGGGGAGGGTTGGTTGGGTGCGTTGTAGCTTCCTGAGGGGGTTGGGTAGATGGGTGGTGGGTTCAGAAACATACACAACTCGCAAAAAGTTTGGGATATTTGTCTTTTGCTTGGAATTTCAGGATGAACTTAAAATTTTATTATAGATCAGGGTCTTTTATGGGCATAATGTGGCCCCTATACCTCGCCCTGATAACACAGATGTGCATTATAGGATTACAGGCAGTCCCCGGGTTACAAACGGGATAGGGACTGTAGGTTTGTTCTTAAGTTGAAATTGTATGTAAGTCGGAACATGTATAGTTATTAAATGGAATTCCAGCATAAAAAATTTTTTTTAGTTTTGGACAGTGCAGGGAAGGGTTTTTACATTTGTTTTGCTGTCTGTGCCCTTTTTTAGAAGATTTCACCTAACGTTCCGTATCTCATGTGCGGCTGTGGCATGCTGGCACTTGGTTATCATGGGGCGTGACTCAGTGTTGATGTCAGCCACGCCCCATAAGTCTCCGTTTGTAACTAGGGGACGTATGAAAGTCGGAACGATGTAAGTCGGGGACTGCCTGTATTAACTCTCATGCAGTGAGGTGTAATACCACAGCGAGGCCACCAGATGTCACTGTGGTAACTCTTGTGCAGTGAGGTGTAATACCACAGTAAGGCCACCAGATGTCATTGTGGTAACTCCTATTGTGCTCAATCCACACTGTATGGCATTGGCTTTGTCTGTCAGGTGCAGCCTGGGAACTAACACCTCCAGGCTACGAGGTGGGAAACTATGTTTTATTTAAAGGGTTTGAGGTGCTCTGAATAATGCATCACACGGCTGTGGTAACCTAATGCTGCAGCATATGTACATTCACGGAAAAACAACATAACCTTTACACCGCCATACGCGCGCCGCTAAACACGATTGTGCAGGGGTTCTCCGCTGCTAAGCTTTGCGGATCGTCAGCTGTAACTTTATGCATTGTTGTATTTATGAATTTGCAGCCTCAGTCGCTGCTGAAAGGTGAGAGCCTCAGAACCGCGAGCCTGCGAGACGTCACGGGGCCCTTATAAATTCATGAGGTTTTGACAGTAATTGATTTATGGCTTATAAACTGTAGCCAAGGGGCTCGGTGTATGGAGCAGATGTGGCGGCGGCAGATTTTGGGGCCCTGGGTCTGTTCTTCTTTGCAGTGATCCCTCTCCCCCCACTGATCGACTTGATCAAAGTGCAAGTGAGGCATGGTGTCTTCTTTGCACATTCTGCCCCTTATAAAGACTCCAAAAATATTATAACGACATCACAGGACTCCTTGGCTATAGGCAGAGATGGAACCTGCGTGGTCAAGGAGGGGTGAAATCACATCCTCATAATAAAGGGGTCTTAAGGAATTCGTCTGGGGTCTCTTTATAAATACCCTATCAGGGAACTTAAAGGGGTCGTCTCACTCCAGGGATCGCTGCTTTTTATGTTAAAGATCTTGCAAAAACAAGTCACTTTACTGTATGTGTCCATTAGCATTGTCCTACCTATTCCTAGATATCCCCTCTTGTATGGGCTGCATCAGCTCCTCAGGTTGCTATAGCTACAGACCTGTTAGATCTCTCCCGATAGGCTGCCAGCACTGGTCGCTATAGCTACAGACCTGTTCAATCTCTCCTGCTAGGCTGCCAGCACTGGTCGCTATAGCTACAGACCTGTTCAATCTCTCCTGATAGGCTGCCAGCACTGGTTGCTATAGCTACAGATCTGATCAATCTCTCCTGATAGGCTGCCAGCACTGGTCACTATAGCTACAGACCTGATCAATCTCTCCTAATAGGCTTCCAGCACTGGTTGCTATAGCTACAGACGTGATCTCTCTCTCCTGATAGGCTGCCAGCGCTGGTTGCTATAGCTACAGACCTGTGTGATCTCTCCTGATAGGCTGCCAGCACTGGTTGCTATAGCTACAGACCTGTGTGATCTCCCTGATAGGCTGCCAGCACTAGTTGCTATAGCTACAGACCTGTTTGATCTCTCTTGATAGGCTGCCAGTGCTGGTTGCTATCGCTACAGACCCATTCAATCTGTCCTGATAGGCTGCCAGTTCTGGTCACTATAGCTACAGACCTGTTCAATCTCTCCTGATAGGCTGCCAGTGCTGGTCACTATAGCTTCAGACCTGTGTGATCTCTCCTGATAGGCTGCCAGCGCTGGTTACTATAGCTACAGACCTGGCTTCTACTGCAGCCTAGTAAAAGCCAGTAAACACCCCCCTGAATTCAAAGTGAAACCAAGAAAACAGGACTGAGGTGAGATGAATCAATGTAGTGAGACAACCCCTTTAAAGGGGTGCTCCCACCATAGACTCTGATGGTGTGTCCCATCAACGTCTGATAGGTGCAGGTCCTACATCTGGGACCCATAGCTATCTCAGGAATGGACCCCCAAAAGTGTTGGCTCAGAATGGAGAGCCGGTCGTGTTTGTGCCTCCATTGTGAGCTGAGACTTTCCACTCTAGATGTGGGAACCACACCTATTACACTTTGGTGGTATGTCCTATGCATATCCTATGGATATACTATCAAAGTCTAATAGGTGTGGTTCCCACATCTGGAACCCTATATCTATCTTGGGAACGAACCCACGAAAGTCTCAGCTCCTAATGAAGAGCCGGTCCCATATGTGCCTGACTCTCCATTCTCTTCTATGGGAACTCTCATAGAACAGAATGGAGAGTCGGACACAGACGGAACCGACACTCCGTTCTGAGCCGATACTCTCAGGGGCCCGTCCCTGAGAAAGGTGCAGGTCCCAGGGGTGGGACTTACATCTCTCAGACTTTGATGGTATACCATATCAATACACCATCAAAATCTATGGTGGAAACACCCCTTTAATACCGGGGGGAGCACCATTGAAGACCTTTATCTGTTAAACAGAGTAGAGTAAAAGGACCATCGATGGAACCTGATGAAGTGCAATACGTACGAAATGCGTTGTTGTTCTCTACGGGGGCCACAGCATTATCTCCTTTACTGCAACAGTCTCGGTATTCATCATACCAAGCTCTGAGTAATAGTGCAGTTCTCGATTTACATCATGCAATACTTAGAACATTGATTTTAATAAGAAACATGTAATACTCTATTTCCCCTGCGGAGGCGCTGCAGGCAAACTGAACACAAGTTGCTGAACTTCCTTTCAAACTACTGCAGGTCCAGGACCCAGGAGACCATTGCCACCTTTCATACCCTCTCACCTCTGTTCAGTACTTGCCCTCCCAGACTCCATGTGTAGTTGACCTCAGTAGGATTGGCCCGGATGTATAACGGGATGAGGGCCGCGCCGTGCTCCACAGCCTGGACCACCTTTGGCTGCTCATCTGTGAATTCTGGGGGAACTGAACACAGGTCAGAGTTTAGAACATCCTCCATGTAGAATTTAATATGGCGCCTTTTGCATTAACCCGTATATGATTGGCCAATCCGGATTTGACGGTGACCATAGGTAGCACCATCACCATGTGGCTGACCTCGATCTCGACCTCCATTTTTATACCTGTGGTAATATCGAGTATCATGTCTACACTTAACATGCCCTTTTTCTGGCCATACTCAAGGAGTATGATTCTTAAGATATCTCCATGACTGTATTCTTGGTTCCTTCGTTGCTCCAGAGGGTAACAGTCCATGTCATTGAGGTTGATCTCAAGCCTCTACAAGTCAACAGATTTTATAAGAAGCGTAGATATGACCGGTTGTACTCACACAGAACATTGAGCTTGTAGAAGGTGTTGACCGTCTCACTCAAGGCTTTGCTGTAGGCCTCGCAGGAGACCCGTTTTCCATTGTCCGCTGAGAAGAGTTTCAATGTGACGCTGCTGGAGGTCGACTTTCCACCATATTCCACATTCCTGATCCCCAGATTTTTTCCATTCAAACTGATGAAATAAAATAACGTGGAGATGGTCAATTTGGGTGGCTGGTTGTCAGGTTGGTTGGGTTATCAGGTGCTCATGCACATATTTGGTTGGTTCAGTGGTTGGTTGGCTGATTGTTTGGTTGGCTGTTTAATTGAATGGGTGGTGGGTAGTTTGTTGGGTAGTAAGTTAGTTTAGGAGTAGGATGGTTAGGTGTTTGGTAGGTTGGTGAGATAGGTAAGATAGGTGGTTAGATTGTCTGTAGGGTATTTGGTGGTTACTTACACAACTCCATCCTTGGGTGGCTGGCTGTCAGGTTGGTTGGCTTATCAGTTGCTCATGCACATATTTTGGTTGGTTGGTTGGGTGGTTGGCTGGTTATTTGGTTGGTTGTGTAGTCAGTTTAGGAGTATGATAGTTGGGTTATCAGGTGCTCATTCACATATTTTGCTGATTCAGTGGCTGGCTGATTGTTTGGTTGGATGGTCAGTCTGGTGTGTGGTTTGTTGGGTGGTTAGTTGGTTTATGAGTAAGTTGCTTAAGTGTTTCATAGCTTGGTTATGTGGTTGTTCAGATGGGTAGTTGGATTGTAAACTGGGTGGTTGGCTCAGACATATCTAACACCAAAGTTATGTTACCTACACAACGCGATCCATGGGTAGTTGGTTGTGTTGTTGGCTTGTTGGGTGGCTAGTTGGTTAGTGGGTGGGTGGTCAGTCTGGTGTGTGGTTTGTTGGGTGGTCAGTTAGTTTAGGAGTAGGTTGGTTGGGTGTTTGATATTTTGGTTGGTGAGATGGGTGGTTAGATTGTCTGCAGGGTAGTTGGTGGTTACTTACATAACTCCATCCTTGGGTGGCTGGTTGTCAGGTTGGTTGGGTTATCAGTTTCTCATGCACATATTTTGGTTGGTTCAGTGGTTGGTTGGGTGGTTATTTGGTTGGTTTGGTGGGTGGGTGGGTGGTATATGATTTGTTAGGTAATCAGTTTGGGAGTAGAATGGTTGGGTTATCAGGTGCTTATTCACATATTTGGTTGGTTCAGTGGTTGGTAGGTTGCTTGGTTGGTTGTGTGGTTGGCTGGTTGTTTTTTTGGTTGATTGGGTTGTCATTCTGGTGTGTGGTTTGTTGGGTGGTCAGTTGTTTTATTTAAGTGTTTCATAGGTTGGTCATGTGGTTGTTTAGATGGGTGGATGGATTGTTTGCTGGGTGGTTGGCTCAGACATATCTAACACCAAGCTTATGTTACCTACACAACTCCATCCATGGAGAGTTGGTTGTGTTGTTGGCTTGTTGGGTAGTTAGTTGGTTGGTGGGTGGTCAGTCTGGTGTATGGTTTGTTGGGTAGTCGGTTAGTTTAGGAATAGGTTGGTTGAGTGTTTTATAGGTTGGTTATGTGATTCCTTAAATGGTCAGATGTACATAACACCAAGTGTTTTCCTTCACACATGCCGCCATCTTTGTGCGTGGATATTGTTGATTCAGGATTACTACTGCCAGTCCTGCATTCCAGAGTGATGGTGCTTCCACGTTTAAAATCTTTGGGTGTGTTGAGAATTTAAACATCAATCGGAGGAACTAATACAAAGAATAAGATATTGAGACCCGATGACCAACACGGTTTAAATATCCAACCAACTATTAAAAAAGTCCATGTCTATCCCCTTCCATTTCATGATGTTCCAACTACCATCTGGTCTATTTCCCATCCCTCACTCCCTACCCTAACCAACCCACGACAAGTTCCAATCCCCTGTTGTTCCCATTTCTGGTAATGACCCCTCCATTTCCCCCGTGTAGAGACCCAGGTGACTCACACTGCACATGGAGCTTGGTGGTGGCAGTCAGCATGTTCTTCCCACCGTCATTGGTGGCATTGCACCGGTAAGTTGCCTGGTTGTCACTCGGCACAGTTTCAATGATGATCTCCCTGGAGACAATCTTCCCTGCAGATATCGTCCTCCCGTCTGACACGGTTTTCTTATCCTGAATATTTAAAAAAAAAAAATAACATTGTTTTTGGTAAAATTTGGTCAAAAAGTCTAATGTGGCCAAAGAAGTCCTCCAGGTCCTTCAAGGAAGAATCCCACATGACGGTAACAGCTCATATTTAACCAGCTCTGTACCCGACCATGACTAGGAGGACATTTTTAGAGTAACATTTTGTTATCCAAAAAGTTCTCCAGATTTTTTAACCTTGAGCCAGGTGAGTCGAGGTGCGGGGTGACCACCACTGGACAGACAGGTAATCTTCACGCGTGTTCCAGCCCGAAAATGGGTGTCCAAGGGAGGAGCCTCAATCCAGATCTTCTGAGGAGGATCTAGAAAAAAATCAAGTTGGACAAGTAAATGTAACCCTTTAGGATCTGGGTCAATGACAGTGACATTGAGGTTATTTAGTGTAGAGAAAAGATGGCTTTGGGATCACCTAATAAATATGTACAAATATATCAGGGGCCAATATAGAGATCTCTTCCATAATCTATTTATAACCAGGACTGGATCTAGAACAAGGGGGCGTCTTCTACGTCTAGAGGAAAGAAGGTTTCTACATCAACATAGAATGAGATTCTTTACTGTAAAAGCGGTGACACTGCAGGGGTCTCTGCCAGAGGAATCACCAGTACAGGGATAACTCCCATGATCTATTTATACCCAGGACTTGATCCAGAACAAAGGGGTGCCCTCTACGCCAAGAGGAAAGAAGGTTTCTACATAAACACGGGCAGGGATTCTTTATTGTAAGAGCAATGAGACTGTGGAGGTCTCTACCAGATCAATCATCAGTAAAAGGATATCTCCAATAATCCCTGGACTGGTTCCAGAACAAGGGGCATCCTCTACACCAAGAGGAAAGAAGTTTTTCATAAAAAATAGAAGGGGGGTTTTTATGTAAGAGCAGTGGTGAGGAAATTTTTATAGGATTCACTAACAGAGAAAAATGGTCTGGAACTTTCTGATGTAATAATAGAAAAAGTTATAGTGACGGGATTTTGGGAAAGAGTTGGATAATTTCTGATGTAATAATATAACAAGTTTGTGCGGGATTCTGGGAAGGGGGTTTTGGTAATTTTTGATGTAAATAAAATTAACAAAATTATAGTGACCGGGTTTGGAGAAGGGTCTGGACTTTTTTAGTGTAAAAATTGAAAAGTTTAGGACGGATTTGAGAGGGTTTGGATACATTCTAGATGTTATTAATATAAACAAGTTATAGGGACCGGGATTCTGGAGAAGGGTCTGGAGACATTTCTAGATGTAATAATAGAACAAGTTATAGTGCCGGGATTCTGGAGAAGGGTTTTGGAGACATTTCTTGATGTATAATAGAAGTTATAAATGACGGGATTCTGGGAAGGGTCTGGAGACAATTCTAGATGTAATAATATAACAAGTTTGTGACCAGGATTCTGGAGAAGGGTCTAGATACATTTTTAGATGTAATAATAACAAGTTATAGTGACCCGGGAGTCTGGGAAGGGTTGGATATATTTCTAGATGTAATAATATAACAAGTTATAGTGTCGGATTCTGGAGAAGGATCTGGGGACATTTCTAGATGTAATAAAAGAACAAGTTATAGTGACCGGGATTCTGGAGAAGGGTCTAGTACATGTCTAGATGTAAAAATATAACAAGTTATAGTGACCGGATTTGGAGGGGAAAGGGGTTGGGAGACTTTTACTGATGTAATAATATAACATAGTTATAGTGACCGGGATTCTGGAGAAGGGTCTGGAGACATTTCTAGATGTAATAAAATAACAAGTTATAGGGGACCGGGATTCTGGAGAAGGGTCTGGAGACATTTCTAGATGTAAAATATAAACAAGTTATAGTGACCGGGATTCTGGAGAAAGGGGCTGGAGACATTTCTAGATGTAATAATAACAAGTTATAGTGACCGGGATTCTGGAGGAAGGGTTCTGGAACAATTTTCTTTAGATGTTTAAAAATAGAACAAATTATAGTGACCGGGATTCTGGAGAAGGGTTGGATACATTTCTAAATGTAATAATGAACAAGTTATAGTGACCGGGATTTTGGAGAAGGGTCTGGATCATTTCTAGATGTAATAATATAAAAAGTTATAGTGACCGGATTCTGGAGAAGGGTCTGGATACATTTCTAGATGTAATAAAAAGAACAAGTTATTGTGACCGGGATTCTGGAGAAGGGTCTTTGGAGACAATTTTAGATGTAATAAAATAACAAGTTATAGTGACCAGGATTCTGGAGAAGGGTCTAGATAAAATTATAGATTTAATAATAACAAGTTATAGTGACCGGGATTCTGGAGAAGGTTGGAGACATTTCTAGATGTAATAATAGAACAAGTTTTAGTGACCGGGGTTTTGGAGAAGGGTCTAGATACATTTTCTAGATGTAATAATAACAAGTTATAGTGACCGGGGTTCTGGAGAAGGGTCTGGAGACATTTCTAGATGTAATAATTAACAAGTTTAGTGACCAGGATTCTGGAGAAGGGTCTGGATACATTTTAGATGTAATAATATAACAAGTTATAGTGACCGGATTCTGGAGGAGGGTTGGATACATTTCTAGTGTAATAATATAACAAGTTATTAGTGAACGGGGTTTTTGGAGGGGGTTGCTGATCCAGGGATTTATTCTGATGACAGATTGGAGTCAGGAAGGAATCTTTTTCCCTAAAATGAGGACAATTGGTTTCTACCTCATGGGAGTTTTTTGAACTGGATGGACGTCTTTTTTCAGTCTTAGAAGCTATGTAACTTTATCACCATATAACTATGTAACCAATTATATTGCTACATAACAATTTAACTATGTGACTCTGTCTCCCTGTACATGGACCAGTTGTAATGACCTTATCATTAGGGTCCAGTCCTCCCCAAGATGTCCCTGCACAGTGATCTAGCAATGTCTGGTCCAGACAAGAATCAATTCACTTCTCTGAGGCTTTTACACTTGAAGAAAAATACATGTGCTTCAAAAGTGAAAACTGATGCAA